>VZQC01010006.1:337240-386089 GCA_009823505.1 Rhizomys pruinosus
CCCACATGGCGGCCGAGAACCGTCTGAAACTCCAGTTCCAGGAGAACTCCAGCTCCAGGGGAATCCGAGACCCTCTTCTGACCTCCGCGGCATTGCACGACACGGGTGCACAAACTTGCATGCAGACAGTACATTCATACACATACAGAAATAAATAATAATAAAAAAAATTTTAATTTTATGTGTATGAGTGTATTGTCTGCATGTATGGGAGTATACCTGTGTCATCCAATACCTGTAGAGGTCAGAAGAAGGCATTGAATTCTCCTGAACCTGAAGTTACAGACAGTTGTTAGCAGTCATGTGGGTGCTGGGAATTGAACCTGGGTCCTCTGCAAGAGCAGCCAGTGCTCTTAATCACTGAGCTATCTCTCTAGCCCAACATTATCTTTTAACATATAATCTCACCCATTAAATATATATTTCTTTAATGAATCCTAGGCAAAATAATGACTATGTTCTCACCCATCCTATATTCTTTTTTATTCCATTCATTATGATTATTACTGTGTGTGTGTGTGATGGGGCGTGCATGCCACAGCACATGGTGGAGGACAGAAGATAACTTTGTTTTGTTTTTTTGCTTGTTCTTTTTTTTTTTTTAAGACAAGGTCTCCCTTTAGCCCTGGCTTGACTGGAACTCACCATGTAGACCAGGCTAGCTTTAATCTCACAAAGATCACCCTTCCTCTGTCTCCCATGTACTGGGATTAGAGACATGCAACAAGACCATACATAGCTAAAAGATAACTTTGTGGAATTGTTTTTCTCCTTCTACTTTCCCTGGGTTCTGTGAACTGAACTCAAACATCCTCATCTGCTGAGCCATTTTGCCAGTCCATACCCTGTATGTCTTCATAGCACTAACCACTGACCATAGTTGTTTATGTTATATCTCTCTTGACCATAGCTTCACAAGAGCAAGGTTCTTGTCTGCCTTTCTCCCTACTGAGGTTCTGTGTTAGCACAGAGCTTCCTGACACATGGTAGGTAGTTATATATGCATACATGTATGTACATACTCATATAGTTATAGACATCTTTGAATATACACATAAATCTTTTTTTTCTTTTTTTAATTTTTTTACAGGGGAGAGTGTGAATTCAGCCCCCCACTACCACAAATTATGCAGTTGAGTTTCCCAAATTTGGGGAAATCACAGGGGTCAGCATGTCCCAAGTGCAATGCATGAGCCTCACCCTGGGAAAACCACTTTCTTGATCATGCTATTTCCCCTGCCAGGTATATACACATATGTCTTTTTAAATATTTTCATTTATAATTTTGCCAGGCGTGATGGTGCATGCCTTTAATCTCAGCACTCCAGAGGCAGAGGCAGGCAGATCTCTGTAAGTTCAAGGCCACCCTGGTCTACAGAGTGAGTTCCAGGCCAGCTGGGGTTACAGGGGGACCCTGTCTCAAAAATACCAAAAATATATTTTTTATTTATAATTTTTACTTTGTGTATATGAGTATATTGACTACATGTAGGTAGGTGCACCCATGTCATGCAAGGCCTGTGAAGGTCAGAAGAGGGCTTTAGATCCCCTGGAACTGGAGTTACAGGCAGTTGTTATCTCCCATGTGCGTGCTGGGAATCGAACTCAGTACTCTCCAAGAGCAGCCATCACTCTTAACTGCTGAGCCATCTCTCCAGCCCTGAAATCCATCCATCCATTCATTTATTTAAAATTTATTTTTCCTTTTTTGTTAAAGGTTTGTTTATTTTATATGTATGAGTGTTTGCCTGCTTATATGTATGTGCACCGTGTTCATGCAGTGCCTATGGAGGCCAGAAGAGGGTGACAGGTCCCCTGGAACTGGAGTTATAAATGATCGTGAGCCACTAAGTGGGTGCTGAGAAATGAGCTTGGTTTCTCTGTAAGAGCAACAAGCTCTCTTAACCATTGAGCCATCTCTCCAGGATCAAACTCAGGTCATCAGGCTTGGCAGCAAGTGCCTTTACTCAAGGAGCCATTCCGTGAGCCCTCTGTAGGTGTCCTCACACAGTGGAAAGCATGGGCGCCGTCATTGCTTCTCATTGTGTCAGGGAGCCTGGCTGTCCCTCAATATCCAGCCTCCCTTTCTCATCTAGGGTAAAATCTCTGACTCTGAGCTGGACACTTAGTCATACAAAATAAAGACTACATTTCCCAACTGCCCCTTTGAGGCTAGATAGAGCCATGTAACTAAATTCTGACTATGGTGTCTGAACTTCTAAATCATGGTTACTCCTTGTCTCACTCCTGCCCAGTGGCTATGGTGTAGATATGGTAGAAGGGAGGGCACAGACACCATGGGCTAAGACAGCTACAGATAAAAGTGGCCTGCATCCCAGACACTGGTAAGTTTAGTCCTCTGTTAGTTATATCAAGAGCTAAAGAAATTGAAATCCAAGAGGTGAAGAAATGGAAATCCTATCTTCTTCTTTCTTTTTTATTTATTTTATGTATATACTTATTTTACTTGCATGCATTTAACTCTACCTGTGTCATGCAATGCCCATACAGGCCAGAAGAGGGCATTGGATCCCCTGGAACTGGAGATACAGATGGTTGTTAGCTGCCATTTAGGTGCTGGAAACTGAACCCAGTCCTCTCCAAGAGCAGCCATCTCTCCAGCCCTGAAATTCTATCTTCTTTACACTCATACATTGTATTGGTGTCAGAACACAATAGCATATCCCCTATGCTCTGATTGTTTTCTTTGCAATAGAATCTTGCAGGGACAATGCATTTCTTGCCATGTGCCCAGAGCTGCTTCTAAATCTTGGGAAGTAGAGTTTTCTCTAATATCATGCAGGATATATTTTAGCCATTGTATAATAAGACTGAATCACCCCTGAGTCTCCCACTTAGACCCCTCTTCTGTTTTCCCACTTGTCCCCACATTTGGATTTGAACACACCCACATGTCATATCCAAACACCTCAAGAGGCAGCAAAGGAAAGTGGAAAGGATCTGGCATATGCAGCCATGCTGCCCACATTCGAACCCTAGCTTAACCTCTCAGGGAGTTTCCTCATCTATGACAGAGGAAGATAGGGTAGTAACTATTTTGTGGCGTTGCTGGGGTGGAACATAAGATGGGATAATGCCCACCATAGTGGTGATCAGCACCTAGTTCATGCTCAACAGCCCTGTGAGTGCCTGAGGGAAGGCCACAGGAAGCACTCTATGTCTGCTTTCAGGACTGGTGAGGTAGCTCAGTGGGTAAAGCCACTGCTGCCCAGACTGACAAGTTGAGCTTGATCGCTGAAACACACATGGTGGAGGAAGAAAACTAACTCCTGCAACTTGCACTCCGACCTCCACACATGCTCTGTGGGACACACTGTCCCCACAAACAAACAAACAATAAATGTGGAGGTCAGAGAACAGCCTGGGTATCATTCCTCATGAGCTGTCCGTCTACCTTATTCTTTGGGACAGCCTCTCACTGGCCTGGGACTTGTTGGCCAAGTAGGCTAAGCTGGCCACTCAGCAAGCCTCAGGACCTGTCTCTCTCTGCCTCCCCAGTGCTGATATTATAGGTAAACAGCATGCAAAGTATTTTCCAACAGAGCTACCACAGAGCCCCAAAATGTCTCTTTTCTGATCCATTTTATCTGACAAAAACATCTTAAGGAAGAATGAGCGTATTTTGGCTGATGGTTTGAGGATAGAGTCCTTTATGGTAAGGATGACACAGCAGTGAGACTGGGAGAAGATTGTGATGACGGCATTCTTCAGCAGGAAGCAGAGGAAGCGAATGCTGGTGCTCAGCTCACTTTCTCCTTTCATCCAGTCTAGGACCCCAGCCCATGCGCTGGTGCAACCCACATTCAGGATCTTCCCTCGGCACTTAAACCTGTCTGGAAACAACTTCATAGACATACCCAGAGGCATGCTTCCAATGCAAGTCTATTTTTTAAATTACATTTAAATTTATTTTGTGTGATGTATGTGTACACGTGTCACAGCACACATAGAGGTGGAAGGATGACTCATGGGAGTCAGTTCTCTCCTTTTACCACATGGATCCTGGGATGAACTTGGGTCCTCAGGCTTGGCAGCAAGCACCCTTACCTGCTGAGTCATCTTACCAGCCCTCCTAGAAGATTCTAAACCCAGTCAAGCAACAATGAAGATGAACTATTGCATCTGAAAAGGTTACTATCTGGGGCTGGAGAGTTGGCTCAGTGGTTAAGAGCACTGGCTGCTCTTGCAGAGGACCCAGGTTCAACTCCCAGCACCACATGGCAGCTAACAACTGTCTTAACTCCAGTTCCAGGGGATCTGACACTCTCTTCTGACCTCTGCAGGCATTACATGGCATGGGTGCATTTACACACTTGCAAGCAATACACTCATAAACATAAAATAAAAATAATAAATAAAATATTCTTTTTTTAAGTGTTCCTCACCTCTCCCTATTACCCTATCTTCTTCCCAAAGCCATCCTTTTGTGTTGCTGTTGATTTCAGTTTTGTTTCTGTTTTTTTGACACTGGGTCTTACATGGCCTCCAGCTCAGTATGTAACTCCTGATTCTCTCACCTCCATGTTAGATTATAAGCATGGTGCATGCCTAGCCCAATTCTGCCTTTTGTCAACATCTGCTGGAGCTTCTATGTCTCATCTCCCAGAAAAGTCAGTAAGGAGTTCTGCTGTACCCCATCTTCTCCAGACCCTGAAACAGCAGTGTTCACCATTTACTGTTTCCCTCGAGGTGGTGGAAACAGCTAATCTAAGCAGGCTGGAGACCTGTAGGCAAGTCTCTGCCCAGGTAATAACTTCAACACTGCTGTGCATAGTTACTCCCCCACCTAAGGAAGCCCCCATAAAAATCCAGGATGACCTCAAGACCCAATTCAAGTCTGGAGCTGTAGCTGGGGCCTCACATACTCAGAACCCTGGGTTCCATTCTCTAACACTGAAAAACAAAGTTCAGTTGACACCTCCTTTGTCAATTCTTCCTTTATGGCCTTCAAAGAAGCTTGTGGCTCTCTCTTCTGTGGGCCTCCAGGGGTGGCTGGAACAGTAGGGACTCTGGTGTGGCAGCCATTATATTAGGTTCACTTCCTTCCTGGCTTGAGGATCTTTCTTTACAAGACTCTGCATCTTATTTAGCCTGTATTTCTAGCGCTATTTCCTGGTAGATGACATCAAAAATTTGGATTATAAATGAATGGATGACTGGATGAATGCATGAAGAAATGATCAGATGAACTGTAGGTGGTTGTGTAGATGTATGATACATAGATGATCAGACATAGTTAAGGCATAACACATATTACATGAGCCAAGCATGGTGGCACACATCTTTAATCCCAACACCTGGGATGTGGGAATGAAACTTGTGTGTGTGGCTTGAAGCAAGAACTTGTAAGACCTGTCCCAGAAGATCTCCAGTTATCTGATAACTCTGTGGGCATTCAGAGTTATCTGTCGCAGGAAGGTTCGGGATGTTACAATGATTCATGCTTCGCCCTATCTCTGCAAAGTTCCAGGCCCCTTCCCTTGAGGCATTGAGCAAAATGTCACACTTCTAGTTACCTGTTGCACAAACCGGAGCTCTGTAGCACCCCCCCCCATTAGAACCAAGGTGGCTCACCCCTCCCTTCTGCCTGCTCCCCACTTCCTTGCCCAGAGCACAGTAGACTTCAATATATAGACTTCAATGACAGAAAATAAACGTTGTTCCTATTCTCCATGTGCGTGTGAGTTCGTTCATTTCCACATGTGATCTCCTGCGGTTTTCCCTCCCCCCTTCTTGCGGGAGCGTAGCCTAGAGACTGTCAGCCTGCAGACAGGAGACAAGTCCTGGAGCTGAGCCAAGAAGGGAAGGACAGTTTGTGGAATTCGGTCACGTGTGACACAAAGACATTGAACAACGACACTGGGAGGCACAGATAAGTGGATCTCTGTGAGATCAAGGGTAGACTGGTCTACATAGTAAGTTTCAAGCCAGCTATGGCTACAGTGGGACCCTGTCTCAAAAAAATAACAAAACAAAAAATAAAACAGATACTAAATTAAAGAGTAAATAAAGGCTGTATGACATATAAAAAAGGGAATATAGCCGGGCATGGTGGCGCACGCCTTTAATCCTAGCACTTGGGAGGCAGAGGCAGGCGGATCTTTGTGAGTTCAAGGTCAGCATGGTCTACAGAGTGAGTTCCAGGACAGCTAGGGCTACAGGGAGACCCTGTCTTGAAAAGACCAAAAAATAAAAAAGGGAATATATGGAGAATAAATTGATAATTGATGACCTTGTGGATAATGAACAGAAATGAAGAATAGATTTTGGTAAAGCGTGACACATACATGTAATTCCAGCATTGCATAGGCTGAGACAAAAGGATTGCCATGAGCTTGAAACTAGTGAGCACCAGGACAGCCAGGGCTACATGGCAGGGCCCTGTCTCAGAAGAAAACAAAATGAACCAACAAGATGGTTTAGAGAGTAAAGATGCTTGCCTCCAAGCCTGACCACTTTACTTAGATTCCTGAGACCCCACAAGGTAGAGAGAACTATCTCCTACAAATTGTCCCAACCTCCATGTGATCCCTATGGCATGAATCTATCCCACCACACACAAATAAATAAATGTAATTTTTAAAATTATTTTAAATCCGGGCATGGTGGTGCACGCCTTTAATCCCAGAACTCGGGAGGAAGAGGTGGGTGGATCTCTGTGAGTTCAAGGTCAGCATGGTCTACAGAGCGAGCTCCAGGACAGCTGGTACTAAAAGGGAGACCCTGCCTCAAAAATATCAAAAAAAAAAAGGGAAAAAACTGAAAAAGAAAAAAAAAGATAAAATTATTTTAAAGATAAAGGGCTGGAGAGATGGCTCAGTGGTTAAAAACGCTTGTTGCTCTTACAGAGAAACCAAGCTCATTTCTCAGCACCTTGGTGGCTCACAATCATCTATAACTCCAGTTCCAGGGAACCTGTCACCCTCTTCTGGCCTCCACAGGCACTGCATGAACATGGTGCACATACATATAAGCAGGCAAACACTCATACACATAAAATAAAATAAATCTCTAACAAAAAAAGGAAAAATAGATTTTTTATTTTTCTTTTTTTATTTATTATTTTTATGTGTATGAATGTACTGTCTGCATGTAGGTTGGTGCACCTGTGTCATGCTGAGGAGGTCAGAAGAGGGCATCAGATTCCCCCAGAACTGGAGTTAAAGATGGTTCTCAGCCGTCATGTGGGTGCTGGGGATCGAACCCAGGTCCTCTGCAAGAGCAGTCGGCTCTCTTAACTGCTAGACCATCTCTTTAGCCCAGAAAAATAGATTTTTAAATAAATGCATGAAAAGTAGTGGATACCTGAATGGAATGAGTAGATGGATGGATAGTTGAGAGATAACTAGATGGATAGTACCTGAAGAACACTGGATGAGAAGCAAGTTATTTGCATGAGAGATGTGAATTAGAGGCTGATGAACGGTGGCTAGACAGATGATGAATGGAGGATAATGGATAGACAGATGGAAGAGTGATGTCTAAATCTGGCTGAATGGCTATATGGAGGAGAGGGAGATAGATGAACAGTTGGTGCCGTGTGCATGATGATGGATGAGGATAGTTGATAAGTGAGGGATGAAGGGGCTTTTGGCTAGACAGCTGATGAATTGTTGGGATTTGAATAAAAGTATGAAAAAAATGGATAAATGGCATCTGTAGATTGATGAATGAATGACAGGTGAACGGTGCATGAATAGAGGTATGTGTCACTACATATAGCCTTCGATTGCCCTTCCAGCCCTGATATTTTGTGAGTATACTCTTTTTTGGGGGGAAAAAAATGAAGTAGCCACTAGCCAGTAACTGTACTGGAAGCTTAACTAAACCCACAGCGACAGCACAGCTCAGGAAAACGTCATCTTCTTAAGCACTTAAGGTTAGAACCATAAACTGTACTCCGCAATAGCAGAGACTGTCTCACTGGGTCTATGACCAAATCATTCCCAACACACCCAACCTCATGGGATGTGAGAAGCTAAGCAGGGTCAGGCCTGGTTAGTACTTGGATGGGAGAGGGCTTTAGTTAGGGATTCCTGGGAAGGCAGAACCTAAGACAAGCCTTTGTATGCCTGGAGGCCAGAGGGACCTGGAAGAGACAGGGAAAGGAGGAAAGCAGTGACAGTTGTGGTCCTGAGCAGGTTTCTAGTGCCAGCAACAATACCCTATCTCCACAGGCACCTTGGAGTGCCCAGAGGTGCACACACCCAACGGAGAAGAGGCAGGAAGATTCTGCCACCAGCCCTTACCCACCACTGACTGAAAGCTGTTCCCCGAAGTCTCTGAGCTTCTCTGGAGCTCCTGCTTTCCCAGATAAGCCAGGTTTTACCCCTGAGATTCCCAGAGCTCCAGAGAAGCCTAGTGACTGATGGACACTGAAGCTCAGATGTCACAGGCAGAGGGTGAGGCCAAGCACGGTGGCACACGCTTGTCATCCCAGCACGAGGGAGGTGGAGGCAGGAGGGGCAGGAGTTCAAAGTCATCCCCTCAACTTATACGAGACTCTGTCTCAAAAGGAGGACAAGGACAAGGAGGACCAGGAGGCAGGGAAGGAAGGAAGGAAGGAAGGAAGGAAGGAAGGAAGGAAGGAAGGAAGGAAGGAAGGAAGGAAGGAAGGAAGGAAGGAAGGAAGGTGTCAAAAATAAAGTCAGAAGGGAGGTATAGGGCTCCACCAACTAAAGGTCCAACTTCACCTCAGAGTAAGAATTCATTTCCAGCCGGGCGTGGTGGCGCACGCCTTTAATCCTAGCACTTGGGAGGCAGAGGCAGGTGGATCTTTGTGAGTTCAAGGCCAGCCTGGTCTACAGAGTGAGTTCCAGGACAGCTGGGGTTATAGGGAGACCCTGTCTTGAAAAGACCAAAAAAAAAAAAAATAATAATAATAATTCATTTCCAAAGGTCAAGGTAGAGGACATAGGCTGTGTCAGACGGGGGGATTCATTTCATTTGTATAGTACAATGTCGAAATGAAATATCCTAGCAGAGGCAGGCGGATTATTGTGAGTTCCAGGACAGCTGGAGCTACAAGAGAGACCCTGTCTCAAGAACCCCGCCCCCCCCAAAAAAGGCCAAAAAAGAAACTGGCATGTTTTGGCCTCTTGGAGGTCCATGCAATCTCACTTTCCCCTACTCCCCACCACTCGCCAATACTCTTAAGCCTCTAGATTTCTGTCACCTGCTGGCCCCTGAGGCTTTTGACTATGAGACTCCAGCACGGGATCCCTAAGGTCAAGGTCCTTGCCCAGCACCTGTCTTTCCAGTTCCTTGGCACACAGCCTGCTTCATGACAGGTCCTGCCTGTGGTCCCCTGCTGTATTGTCTGCTCCTTACCTCCCCCTGCCTCGCCCCAGGCATTCCCAGTGGACACTGGAACTGAAACTCCCAGCTCGGGGTGAGCAGCAGGTTAATTTCCTCCCGGAGCTTCCCTCAGCAAACAATGAGACAATGGCGGCCGGAGGTGGCCTGCGTAAGACTGCCCAGGAGGGGAAGTTGTAATCTGTGTTCGAAGCCAGCAGGCGGGCAAAGGGGCAAGAGAAGCAACTGACTTGCCCACGTCCTCCACCCAGCCAGCCCCTGGGACCCAGCAGGTCTCAACCTGAAGGTCACCTGAGTCACCCTTGAGGAAAATAGCCACAAACTGCCATCATGGGGAAAACAAGGATGGGTGGGGCTCATCTCCCACGCCCCCCCTCTGTCTAGATGCTCCTGGCTCCTCCCTGAAAAACCCCATCTGCTCACCTCTGGGCCCAGCTTGCAAAGAGATGGTCCCAGGCAAAGACTATTTGACTGTGTTCAGGTGTGTGAAACTGGAGCGTGCTACCTAACCCCTCTATGCCTTTGGTTCTTAATCTACAAAAGAGGGATCCTATGGACATAATTTAATCTCAGCACTTGGGAGGTGAAGGCAGAAAAATATGAGGCTATCCTGGGCTACAGAGCAAGACTGTGTCAAAAATGGGCAGATCATACTAATTACCAAAAGGACGCCATCCCTCTCTTCATCCAATTGGCTTTTATTGAGCATCTGCTCTTTTTTCGTTTTGTTTTGTTTTTTGTTTTTTAATTTTTATTTAGTTTTGTATGTGTATGAGTGTACTGTCTGCATGCAGGTTTGTGCACCTATGTCATGCAATGCCACGGAGGTCAGAAGAGGGCGTCGGATTCCCCTGGAACTGGAGTTAAAGACGGTTCTCAGCCACCATGTGGGTGCTGGGGATCGAACCTGGGTCCTCTGCAAGAGTGATCGGTGCTCTTTAACCACTAGGCCATCTCTCCAGCCCCTGCATCTGCTCTTTGTTATGCAGGCACTATGCTGGGTGCTGGAGACACAGTTGTAGGCCTCATGAGACACCCAGTCCTAAGACTGGAGTAAGCTGTCACTGTGGAAAGCCTTGCTAAGTGACCGCAGGTATTGCCAGAAGAGACAGCAAGATGGGGCTGATGTGCGCTGGGGGTAGTAGGCCTCCACTGGAGAGAAGAGTGAAACTCAGCTGAGCAGGGGAGGCTTCGCTGGGGCAAGGGGAAGTGTTTTCAGAGTAGCGCAAAACCAGGAGGCCAGGACAAGTCAGTATCAATTAACAAGGAAGACATACACCACAGGTAGCTTGTCAGATACGCAGGTCCAGACCCCACCCTCCACCCTCCAAGAGCTCCCCTTTGAGCTGAGAGCAAAGGAAAGCCACTGGAGATTCCAGTAGAGGGCTATGAACACATCTGCCTTCAGCTTTTGGGAGTGGGGGCACCCATCCTCCTTGGGTGCATTGCACCTGGCACACCTCCCCCTTCTAGGCAGGGTAGGACCTGAGTACCCTAAGCTGGGGGTTGTGGCAGGGAGCCAGGGAAGCTGACCAAGCCTAGGTACCAGACACTAGCTTGGGTCCTCAACAGCCTGGGTTCAATCTTCAGCACCACACAGCGGCACACACCTATAATCTCAGGACCTGGGAGCTGGAGACAAGACGATCAAAAGTTCAAAGTCACTCGACTACACAGTGAGTTTGATGCCAGTTGGGCTCCATAAGGTCCTGGTTTCCATGCAGTATTCGGCCTCCCCATCATTCCTTGGCCCACACTTCCAGGTCAGGAGGAGCTGCAGCTGCATTCGCAGCTGAATGTCCCCCAAAGGCCCTGCTCCACACATGGTACCTGCCTTCTGCAGGATCCTCCAACACCACTCATTTTAGAGACACTCACTACAAGCTCGGAGCCCTTTGTTGGAGCTACAGTCCTCTGATTACCCCCCAAGCCCAGTCTGCCTCTGCTGTCTCCCCATTTCACACAGGTCTCTCCTTTCCATATCCCTCCCTCCCTACTCAAAGCCTGTGGACCACAGCTCCCTTGGCCACTGTCACTCAGAAGACCAGGCTCCTCACTTGCTCTATCTTCCCGTGTTCTCTGTCTCTATCTGGTACACAGGAGGCCTGCGTATTCCTACTATCTGAAAACCCCCAGAGGTCCAGCAGTGGTTACAAAACAAATATTTGTCCGATAGAAAGGCCCTACCTATGGCTTCCCTCTGCCCCTCACTTTCATTTGCAGGTAGTGATCACAGCACTCAGAGAGGTGGGAGGGCCCAGGTTTCCTGGGGTCATTTCCCTGAGACCTTGGGCACCTGTGTTCCACAGGCACCTGTGCTCTGTGTAGACCCAGTGCGCTAGCCAGGAACAGAGGCTCCGCCTGTCCCCCTTTTTGCAAGGAGACCCCGTCATGTTCGGGTGGGGTCAGCCCTCCTCCCAGGTCTGGGACTCCAGCTCCGTGTGTTCCAGGAAATCCAGACTGCATTTCCCTCCCGGAGGCTCCGCCCAGAGGAACCCTCTAGGGAAAGACAGCATTTTTGAGGAAAAGGGTGGGAGGGGTGTGGGAGAAAAAGTCACACACAAAAAACCAAAACAGTGGCTGAGCCAGGAATGTGCCGGAGTGAATCAGAGCCAAGCCTCCTGTCACATCCACAGCTGTGCTGGCCAGGGCCCGGCAGGGGCACAGGCGGGGCAGGTCATGACAGGGGCAGGACACCAGCTGGCAGCCCTCTGCTGGCTGACAGGGCTCCCTGCCACGTTCTGTGGGGAGAAGCTGGGGAATAACCTGGCCATGGGTTACAGCATGGGGTTCTGCCACCCTCTGGGTAGAAGGACTCCAGATCTCTCTCCAGCCGGGGCTCAGTTTCCCCATCTGTCATGACCAGACTTGGAGAAATGATGAGACAGGGTCACTTTTTCAACAAGGGATTCAATGGGGTCAGCCTCACTGCTTGGCAGAAATCTCAATCTGAGTTTCCAAATTTGGCCTCCATGAACTTGGAGCAAATTTATGTTATTTTTATTTTCATTTTATGTATATGAGTGTATTGCCCATATGTATATAAGTGCTCCTGTCATGTAGTGTCTGTGGAGGTCAGAAGAGGGCATCAGATCCCCTGAAAGTGGAGTTATGGATGGTTGTTAGCCTTCATGTGGGTGCTGGGAATCGAACCCAAGTCTTCTGCAAGATCAACCAGTGTTCTTAACCACTGAGCCACCTTTCCAGTCCCAAGTTTATGTTCTTGAATGTCTGAGATGCAGAAACTCCTTTGAGAGAATACAAAGCTGAGTTGCAGTAGGCTGAGCAGGGACATAGTCAGGCAGAATCAGGGTGCTTCTGTCACACTATAGAGGTGCAGACAGCACATGCTGATCATGCTTGTTGAGCCCCAGGCCTACCTCGGACTTTATATGTGGCTGACCATGACCTTGAACTGAAGCTCTCGCCTCCACCTGCAGAGTAGTGGGATTGCGAGCCTGTGCTACCACACTCCAGTCCACGCAGAGCTGAGGGTCAGAGCTGAAGCCTCCTGCGCGAAGGCAGGCATTTCCAAGTGAGCTGTATCTCAGCCTATGGTTCTCATCTTGATATTTAATGTGCTAATAAAGAAGTTCATCTAGCCAAGTGTGGTGGCACACACAGTTGATCCCAGCACTCAGAAGACAGAGGCAAGTAGGTATTTATGAATTCAAGGCCAGCGTAATCTACTTAACGAGTTCCAGGCCAGCCAAGACTACACAGTGAGGCCCCCATCTTGGAAAAAAAGCTCTACATCAAGCCTGACAAAATGAGTTCAATCTGCGACCCACGGCAGAAGGAAAGAACTAATAGTAATTTGGGGGGGTCTTTTGAGACAGGGTCTCCTTGTAGCTCCAGCTTGCCTGGCTATATAGACCAGGCTCACAGAGATCTGCCTGCCTCTGCCTCCTGAGTGCTAAAAGTAAAGGTGTGTACTACCATGCCTGGCAAAAATAAATAAATAAATAAATAAATAAAATTGGGGTATCTTTTTTGAGACAAGGTCTCCCTGTAGCTCCAGCTGGCCTGGAACTTGCTATGCTGACCAGGCTGGCCCAGATCTCACCTGCCTGTGCCTCCTAAGCACTGGGATTAAAGGCATGCACCACCATGCCTGGCTCACCTATCACTGCACTGTGCATCTGTGTTACTATTACAGTAATAAGTGCCAAATAGCAAATCAACAAGCAAATTAACTAATCTGAAATAAAACAAAATTAATTAATTAAAGTAAATAATAGTATAAACTCTTGTGGTGGCTCAGACTTGTTATCTCCACACTCAAGAGCCTAAGGCAGGAGGATCATAAGTTCAAGGCTAGCCTGGGCTATATAATTCAACACAAACCTGAGTTATGTAGCAAGACTTGTCAAAATAATAATAATGCGGGGCTGAAGAGATGGCTCAGCTTCTTCCATAGGACCTAGCTTCAATTCCCAGCATGTAACTAAATCCCTCTTGCCCTCTGAATCTAAACCCAGCATGAGCCAGGATCCTGAAGATAGGCTTGAAGGAAGGTTAAGGTGGTCATTGGACCCCTTTGTTTGTTCCTCTTCCTGGGAACGTTAACTAACTCTTTGCTTTCCATGATTACTTACCTCTTTAATTGGCCCATTGAGAATGGGATGCCAGGGCCCAGATCTGACCCTAGCACTGCCAATGTCCTGAGTGCTGGGGTTACAGGTATGAGCCACCGCCATGCCCACACAGATCCTTATTTGCCTGTTTTTTGAGTGGCCGTGAGCATTGGCCTTGGCTCTAGTCTAGTCTTCAGCCTATGGTTTTCTTGTTCTTCTTTCAGGTGCTTTACAGTACTGGGATTGACCCAAGGCCTCATGCCGGATGGGCAGCTAGGCAAGCTAATAACCCCAGGTTTCTTCTTTTTAAATTTAATTTAAATTTTTATTATTGTGCGTGTATGATATGTGTGTATGTATAATATGTGACAGGGAGACAAGTATTTGTTAGTATTTGGTTTTTTTTTTGGTCTTTTCGAGACAGGGTCTCCCTGTAGGTTAGTATTTGTTTGTGAGGGCCACAGGGTTAATGATAAAATCTTGATCCCTCCTCTAGAAGCCATTAGTGATGGACAGAGCCACATACAAACACTTGTAAAATTTCAACTGATCCCAGCACTCAGGAGGCAGAGGCAGGCAGATCTCTAAGTTCAAGGCCAGCCTCATCTACATAGCAAGCTCCAGGCCAGCTGGTACTAAAGGAGACCCTGTTTCAAAATAAAACAACAGGAAAAAAAAAAAAAAGAGAGATTGTGAAATAAAAGAATCTCTTGAGAGGCTGGTGAGATGGCTCAGTGGTGGAGAGCACTGTCTGCTCCTGCAGCAGCACCCACATGGTGGCTAATGGCTATCTGTAACTCCAGTCAGGAGAATCTGACTCCTTCTTCTGGTATTCCACAACATAGGTGCACTTACATACATGCAGGCAATGTATTCATATACATAAAATAAAAATAATAAATAAAATATTTTAAAAACAGAATCCATGTTATACCAAGCATGGTGACTCATACTTATAATCCTAGTACTTGGGAGGCGGAAGCAGGAGGTTTGCCATGAATTCAGGCTAGCCTGGGCTACTTACTGAGTTCAGGCTAGCTGGGTTACATAGTACATTTCAGGCCAGTTTGGGCTATGGAGACTCTCCCTAAAAAAAAAAAAAAAAAAAAAAAGAGGGTGGGCATGGCCCTGCACACTTAAGAGATGGAAGCAGAGGATCGAGTTTATTGGGTTGTTTTTTTTTTTTATGTGTATGAATGTACTGTCTGCATGTAGGTTTGTGCGCCCATGTCATGCAACGCCTCAGAGGTCAGAAGAAGGTCTCAGATTCCCCTGGAACTGGAGTTAAAGATGGTTCTCAGCTGCTATGTGGGCTCTGGGGACTGAACCTGGGTCCTCTGCAAGAGTAGTCAGCAATCTCAACTGCTAGGCCATCTCTCTAGCCCCTAGGATGGAGTTTAAAGCCAGCCTCAGCTACATAGCATGTTCAAGGCCAGCCTGGGCTATTTAAGATCTTGTCTCAAAAAAACAAAACAAAACAATCTGAGCCAGTTTGTGTAGCTCAAACCTCTACTTCCAGCACTCAGGAGTCTGAGATTTGAAGACTGCTGCAAGTTTGAATCCAGTCTGGTCTATGTATGGAGAAATAAAATAAAACAAATGGATTTTAAATCCAAGTTTGCATCCTACTCTCTTGAGGAGCCTGCACCTATGTCTCAAGTGTGTATTGACCTGTCCTTCCTCTTATCTCCTTTCATGTTTCTCTGCTCAAATATGGATTAAAATTGCTTATTAATAAATTCCAATTGTGCTTCAGAAAAATCAGTATTTGTGCTAAGGAGATGACTCCATGGGTAACAGTGCTGCCGCCAGACTCTATAACTTGAGTTCAATGCCCAGAATTCATGTTGTGAAAGGAGAGAATGACCCTTTTTTTTTTGTTTTGTTTTGTTTTTTGAGATGGAGTCTCCCTTTAGTCCCAGCTGGCCTGGAGCTGGCTGTGTAGACCATGCTGGCCTTGAACTCACAGAGATCCACCTACCTCTGCCTCCCGAGTGTTAGGATTAAAGGCGTGTGCCACGGTGGGCTGGAGAGATGGCTCAGTGGTTAAGAGCGCTGACTGCTCTTGCAGAGGACGGGGGTTCTATCCCCAGCACCCACATGGCGGCTGAGAACCGTCTTTAACTCCAGTTCCAGGGGAATCCAACGCCCTCTTCCCACCTCTGTAGCATTGCACGACACAGGTGCACCAATCTACATGCAGACAGTACATTCATACACATACAAAAAATAAATTAAAAAATAATAATAAAGGTGTGCGCCACCATGCCTTTTGAGAGTTATCCTCTGACACCTTCCACCCCCGTATGCCATGGTATGCACATACCTGCCTACATGTGTACACACACACACACACACACACACACACACTCACCCATATCTGTAAAGTGTCATAGTTAAATACAAAAGAAGAGAGGCAGAGAAAGGCAGACAGAGGCCACCAGCGTGCAGAGCCCTTGTAGCCCAAGGCCACTGTGCTGCCATCTGAGGACAGTAGTTGCATAGCTGCAATGTCTCCAACAACCACCCAGACCAGCCTAGACCCCAGCGCCTACTGAACCCCGGTGCCTACTGAGCTCCTCTTCCTTCCGGGTGAATCATGTGTTTATGGACTGAAGGCAGGGGTATCCCAGCCAGGAAGTCCTTAGAGTCATCAGCTGGAGGCAGCCCCTTAAAGCGGAAAAAACAGCTCTCAAAGGTTAGGGATTCTGGTTCAAGTCCTGGCCAGGCCACATGAGCTGACCATGTCAGGGGCCAGAGAGCAGCAGACACCTGCCAAATCACCAGGAGCTGGAAGTCCTTGACACCCACCAGTGCTGGGGGGTGGGGGTGTGGAGGAGACACCCTCCACACCCTCTCTCCTCAGGCTCTTGGGCCATACAAGCATCAATCCCCAGGCAAGACAAGCACAAAGCCCCCCCCCCCGACTTAGCTAGCTAGCCTTGGCTCACACTCAAGAGCAGCCCCCAGGTAGATATCTTTGTCCTTATTTACAGCTGGGGAAACTGAGGCTGGGAGGGACCATAGCCTAAAGTTACATGTCCTCACATGCTTTGACCCTGGTCACTTCAAGGGGCCACCTCAGTCCCAAGGGGTAGCTCTGTCCTGCCAACCCCAACCGCAGCAGGGGCTCAGGGGTGGGGCCAGCTCCCTGTGCAGTCTATTTTTAGAGTGTGCAGCAGGGGCTGGGGGAGAAGCCAGGAATGACAATGGGGGGAAAGGGGTGGGGCTGCTGGCTGCCGCCCCCGCAACACCAGCCGCCCCATTTCCTCGAGGAACCAGGCTGTGCACAATACAAGGAAAGCAGAATGGGGAGTGACTGGGGGCTCCTGCGGGAGGGGGGTGACCTGGCCCATCAGGGCAGCTGGGGGCCCAGAGGAGGCCGCGATGAAGGGAAATGGACCGTTAGTCCAGCTGCCTGGCCCTGGGCAAGGCATTGCTCATGCTCTGCACGCACGCACTTATCCTCACACACACCTCTTTCTGTATCTCTCTGTCTCTGTCTCTGTCTGTTTTTCTTAGGGGGACTGGATAACAGTACCTGTCAAGGCACTGGCCCTGGGGAGGGATGCCCCAGCTAAGAAACGTGAAAGGCTTCGAGATGAGCAGGTGGCTGTGGTGGCCTTCTATATCGCGAACCCAAGGGAGTCTGGGTGACTCCAGCCAGGGCCCTACGTGGCATTTGCTGGGTGAGGTTTCTGTGTCTCCCCCACAGCCAAGATGGGAGATCACTTCAAGCCTTCCTTCCCCGAACTGCCAGGTAGGAAGACTGCGCTGTGGGACTCCCGTCCCTCTCCATTCTGGCATGGGCTCCTCTACTGCCCCTTTCCCCATTCCCCAATACACCAGCAACAAGCACAGTGTCATACTGGTCTGCATAGGTACACTTGAAGCCTCGCCCCATGCCCCGTGCACAATGTGAACGAAATGTGCTCCCTCTCCTCCTGTAGACTGGTCTTCACCCCCAGTCTGTGGACAAAGTGACCCCTTAGCACATCCCTGAGTGGCTCCTCTTCTGTGTTCATCTCCACTTTAGGGAAGAGAAAATAGACTCAGAGAGATGGTGGCTTGTAAAAGATCCAGGTTATTAAATCCTTTTTCTTTTTTCGTTTTTTTTTTTGTTTTGTTTTTTTTGAGACAGGGTCTCCCTGTAGTCCCAGCTGTCCTGGAACTCACTCTGTAGACCAGGCTGGCCTTGAACTCACAAAGATACACCTGCCTCTGCCTCCCAAGTGCTAGGATTAAAGGCGTGTGCCACCACACCGGGCTTAAATCCTTTTTAAAATTAATGAATTGTGGGGCTGGAGAGACGGCTCAGTGGGTAAGAGCACCAACTGCTCTTGCAGAGGACCGGGTTCGATCCCCAGCACCCACATGGCGGCTAAGAACCATCTTTAACTCCAGTTCCAGGGGNTGTGTTTGTGTGTGTGTGTGAGTGACGGGTCCTCCCTGCATCCCCAGCTCTCCTGGAACTCATGCCCGGCCCATTTCATAGTCTTATATTAACCAGTTTCACTTCACAATCCCCCTTCCCTCTCTCTCACTTTTTATGTTTGAGGAAAAGTCTTGCTACTTACCCAAGCTGGCCTTAACCTGCTAGTCTCTCTGCCTCAGGTTCCTGACTGCTGGATTATCGGCATCTGCGCCAAACACACCCACCTCTTCATTTTACTTGCTTGAATTCAGCAAATTTTTTTTTTTTTTTGACAGTGTCTCCTTATATAGCCCCAGCTGATTCTCAAACTTGTTATGCAATTGTGGCTGACCTTGAACTTGTGATCCTTTCTGAGTGCTACCATGCTAGATTTCTGCAGTGGTGGGGCAGAGTGGTTGCAGTGGTGGGGCAGCGCCCAGGGCGTCCGGCATCCTAGGCAGGCCGTCTCTACCAACCTGAGCTGTAAGCCTCTGGGCCTCTGGTTTTGTTCTACTGTGACAAAGTCTCATTGTAGACTAGGATGACCAGGAATTTACCTTTCAAACCAGGCTGGACCTTTGAACTCACAGTGGTCCTCCTATTTCAGCCTCCCAGTGCTAGGTTGCTAGGATTTATTCAAGTGAAAAAAGAAAGCCCTCATGCCTGGCAGATATTTATAATCCAGAACTCAAAAACCCCAGGCCCAGGAGATGTACCATCTCCATTTTAGCAATGAGGAGACCTCACTCAGGCTGAGAAGTAGCTTTTTTTTTTCTTTTTGAGAGACAGGGTCTTCCTTTAGCCCCGGCTGTCCTAGAAGTCACTTTGTAGGGCTGGCCTTGAACTCTATTTAGACAGGGCTGGCCTTGAATTTACAGAGATCTGCCTGCCTCTGCCTCCCAATTGGCTGGGATCACAGGGCTCGCTGCCACCAGGCCCAGCTCCACCTAGCTTATTTGTAAGGTTGCATAGTTTGGAGCCAGATATGAGTTTCCATCTAAGGTCACACTCTGGCTGGGGCTAAGCTGCTTTCTCTGGGCCATGTGTGGTGGTGCACATCTGTGATCCTGTACTTAGGAGGTGGTGCGGGTGGTGCAGGTGCTCAGGACCAGCTCTGACAATGCAACAAGTTCAAGCCAGCCTGCTGAGCAAAATTAGAGCCCCTTTTATCTCAGAATAAGTTTTTTGTGTGTCTTTTGAGACACGGTCTCCCCACAGCCCCAGCAAGCTGGCCCTGTGAAAACTCCTCCTGGTAGACCAGGCCTTGACTCCGAGACTGCCTTGCATCTGCCTCCCAGTGTAGGATCAAAGTCCCGAGCCACCATTTTCGGCTTCTTTAAAGACGGTTCTTAGATGGTCATGTGGGGGTGTGGGAATCAAACCCAACCTTCTTGCAAGAGCGTCGGCGCTCTAACCGCTAAGCATCTCTCCAGCCCCCAGACTAAAAACCATTTTTTTTTAAAAGGAATTGGTCATTAAGCCGGGCGCTGTGGCGCATGCCTTTAATCCTAGCACTAGGGAGGCAGAGGTCAGGTGGATCTTTGTGAGTTCAAGCCCAGCCTGGTCTACAGAGCAATTCCCTGACCCCGCTGGTGAACAGGGAGACCCTCCTTTAATCCTAGCATTCGGGAGGCAGAGGAGGGCAGGGGATCTTTGGGATGTTGGAGGTTCAGGGCCAGCTGGTCTACAGAGTAAGTTCCCAGGACAGCTGGGGACTACAGGGGAGACCCTTTTTTTTCTTGGAAAAAGACCAAAAAAAAAAAAAAAAGTATTTGGTATTTTTATAATTCAGTGTATGGGCACCTGTTACTGTTGTGAGGACCTGTGTTCAATCCTAGTACTGAAAAGAACAACAATCAAAAAACCACACAAATGCAGTTGAAAACAACTAGGGCTAGTGTGATGTTCAGGTATAGGCAGTTTGTTTTGCCAAGCCTCATGACCTGAGTTCAATCTTGGAATTTCACATGATAGAAGGAGTGAGATGCCAATCATTCCTCTGACCTCCACAATACTTTGTGACAAATCTAAGCCCTGCCCCACTGCAATGACACTGCCTCTTCTCTTGCAATGGCTGTCCCCAGCCTGCCTGGGATAGAAGGGTCCTGAAAGGATGGGCAGGTGTACGGGAACACAGCGTCTCCCCCATGCTTTTAACTGCTGAACCATTCTCTCCAATCCTTAAACTCACTTTTTTCGCTTGAAAGAAGAAAACTGAGGCACAGAAAGGTCAAGCAACATGAAGAAGACATCTCAGTCAGCCAGGGGGAGAGTACAAATAGCCTGTCCCCAAATGGCCTCTGGGGCAGTAAGGCCAACACAGCAGAGCAGACCGGAGAAGATCCTGGAGGATCCCGGTTCAATAGCTTTTCTGCCTGGCCTCTGCCTCTGATGTTACCTAGAAGGGCTGGAGGTGAGGGGTGATAGGGAGCTGAGGCTGACAGAGACTTAGGACTTGGCCAGGAAGGAGGGTAAGGAAGGGATGAACGGAAGTGCCCTTCCCTCAGTAGCCCGGGCTAGAGATAAAGGGCATGGGAGACTGGGGCCAAGACAAAGCAGAGGGGAGAGGCTAGAAGAGACATCTACGTGGGAGGAAGCAGACTCCGTGGTCTCTAGGGAGAGGCTAGGGATTGGGTTGGGGGAGGCCATGCCTTCTCCTAGGGTTCCATGTTCCAGACCCTAGGGGGACAACAGGACCCTGAACAGTGCAAAGGGTTCCACTTGATGGGCAAGCCAGGATCCCAGCCCTGGGGCTCACACTCTGAGCCCAGGATACACCAGGGTGTGCAGTCATCATTCAACTGCTGTCAAGTGATGTCAAGAGCCAGTACAAAGGCCTTGAGGCAAGAGGAGAATACTGGAGATAGGAGGAGGTGGTGGTGTGCTGGGTAGCTTTAGTGCCAACCTGACATATCCAGGTTGAGGGAACCTCATTTGAGGAAATGTCTCCATTGGACTGGCCTGTGGGCCAGTGTCTTGGGGATATTGCTTGATGTTGAGTGATATGGGAAGGCCCACCACCCCACTGTGGTGGTGACAGACGCTGAGCAGGTGTCTGTATATATATAAGAAAAGCAGGGGGGCTGGAGCAAGATGGCCAGCGGTTAAGAGCACGGACTGATCCTGCAGCGAGACCCGGGTTCGATCCCAGCAACCCATGGCGGCTGAGAGCCGTCTGTAACTCCAATTCCAGGAGAAGCCCCAGTTCCAGGGGGAATCCGAGACCCTCTTCTGACCTCCGCGGCATTGCAACGACAGGGTGCACAGACCTACATGCCGGACAGAGTACATTCATATTTATAAAATAAATAAGAAAATTTAAAAAAAAAAAAAAAAAAAAGCTAGAAAGGCTGAGCCTGGGCCAGGAGATCAATCCAGTAAGCAGCTATCCTCCATGTGTCCTGTGTTCCAGCTCTCTGCCTCCAGTTCCTGTCCATGAGTTCTACCTTGGGCTCCCTCGGAAGATAGACTGTGACCTGGGAGTGTAAGTTGGATTTTGGTCAGAGTTTTTTGTCACAGCAACTGAAGGTAAACTAGGACAAGGGGCAAGGCAGGGAGACCAGTGTGGGTGGGTACAAGAGGGGTGAGGGAGTTGTGGGGCTCAGGGAAAGCAGATGGTGGGGAGCCTCAAAGGCCACCGTGGGGATGTTAGCTATGCCATGGCCATGTAATGTAGCACACTGGATGAGGGAGGTCCCTAGAGTTTGAACCCAGGGCCTCACACATTCTAGGCAAGTTCTCTACCATTGAGTCTCATTTTTAAATTAAAAAAAATGTAATTTATTAAAAATGAATAGCCGGGGCCTGGTTGGCAACACCCTTAATCCTAGCATTGGGAGGTCAGGGCAGGCGGATCTTTGTGATTCAAGGCCAGCCCTGGCTACATAGTTGCATTCCAGGACAGCTGGGACTACAGGGGTAGCCGTCTCAAAAACCAAAGAAAATACCAAAAAAAAAAAAAAAAATAAAAAAAGATAAACCTGTTTGTTTTTTTTGTTTGTTTTGTTTTGTGAAGACGAGGGCTTCATCACTCTCGCAGTCCTAAGCTTGCCTGGGACTCATATAGACCAAGCTAACTTTGTTATCACATGATCTGCTTTGCCTCAGCCTCCTGATGCTGGTATTAAAGGCATAGCCCACCTTACTCAGCAAAATAGATCAAGTCTTTAAAAAGCAGTCACATTGTGCACTTTATATAATCAGCAAACACTCATTACACATAAAATTTAAATAAATATTATCTTAAAATGTTTTATTACGGGCTGGTAGAGTATGTCCTAAGCGTGTTTGTTAAAGACGCCGTAACCGCATCTACAGGGACCCTGGGTTCGCATCCCCCACACCCACATGGGCTGGGCTGAGACCCGTCTGAAACTCCAATTCCAGGAGAACTCCGCAGTTTCCAGGGGATCCGAGACCCTCTTCTTCGAGCCTCGCTGCCGAGTATTGCACTACACGGTGCACAAACTTGCATGAGAATACTTCATACGACATACAGAAATAAATAAAAATTATAAAAAATTTTTTTTAATAAAAAAAAATGTTGTATATTTCAAGGGCCAAGAGATGGTTCAGAGGTTAAGAACATTGTGTTCTTGCAGAGAGACCGTGGTTTGACTCCAGCAACACACTGGCAGCTAACAACACAACTTAACTCCAGTTCAGGGATTCCAATGCTCTTTCTGACCTCCTCAGGCATTGCAGGACACAGGGACACTTATACACCATGCAGGACATACACTCATGCACATAAAATTAAAAAATTTAAAAACATTAAAAATTACATTTACATAGTGAATTCTGGCCATGTTGGCCTATACGGAAGACCATTGCCTCAAAAAATTTTGACTTTTATTAATTTGGTCAATGTTTTTTATGCGGAGGCATGTGCCTCTCACAGTGTCAGAAGAGAACTTCGGAAGGGAGTTGATTCTCTCCTTCCTTGGGAGTCCTGGGACAGAGGCTCAGGTTCGGGCAACAAGCATCTTACCCCACTGGCCATCCTGCCTGTAGGCTCCCCCAGTCCTCTTATTTTTTTGGAAACAGTGATTGCACCAAGTTGCTCAGACTGTCCTTGAACTCACATTGTAGCCCAGGCGTGGACTTGACTTCTGATCTCCTGCTTCACAAGTACTGGGAGAGACAGGCCTGCACCAGGCAGGCCTGGTCATGGAGGAGTCGAACAGAGGAATGTGTGACCTGATTGCCATCTTATCACGGCCCCACTACTTCTCTGGTTGCCTCTAGAGAAAACTGAAGACAACCGGTCAGGTCTGAGCCCAGCAAGGAGGCTGGTGTGGCTGTCTGTTAGTTAGGGTGGAGCTCAGTGCCGTTGGCCAACCTAGCTGGGGTTTTACTAAGCATCATGGAGACAAAAAGTTGTTGATGTGGGGCGACACACACCTCCAATCCCAGCACTCGGGTGGAGAGTGAACCAAAGTTCAAGGTCATCATAGCCTTACAGGAAGTTCCAGGCCTCCCTGGGCCACATGAAACCCATTTAAACAAAACTAATAACAACAGCAGGTATGGGTAGTGTTTGTAGTACACCTCTTTGATTCTCAGCATTGGGGTGAGTTAAAGGCAGGCAGGATTCTCTGTCCGTTTGAGACAGCCTGCTTTCAATAGTGAGTTCCAGCCCCCCATATATATATATATATATTCTAATATATAATATATCTATATGTTTTTTTTTTTTTTGTTTTTTTTTATAGTTAGTTGAGTCAGTGATCTCCTATGATAGGATACCTTGAACTTTCTGTTCCTTCTTCCTACCTCCACCTCCAAAGTGGCTGGAATTACAGGCTGCACCACCACCCTTGATTGGCTTTTTATTTTGAAGCAGGGGGCCCTGGGGATGGAGCTCAGCACCTTGTGCATGTCAGGCAAGTGCTAATCCCCAGTCCAGGCACCCATTTAAATGATATTTAATGTTCTTTTCATCTTCAAAGCATCTCTTTGGTGGTTTTGAAAGTTTCACTTCTATGTCTATTTTTTTTGTTGTTGTTGTTGTTGTTGATTTTTGGTCTTTTTGAAACATAGGTCTCCCTGTAGCCCCAGCTGCCTGGAAACTTGATATGTAGACAGCTGCCTTGAACTCAGAGATCCGCCTGCTCTGCCTCCTGAGTGATGGGCCCTGCCTATGTCTACTTACATCAGGATGGTTTATAAAATTATTTTAATTACAGCGCTTGGGAGTGCAGAGCAGGCAGATCTCTGTGTAAAGTTCAAAGGGCCAGCCCTGGTATACATGGGAGTTCCAGAACATCTACAGGGAGACCATGTCTCAAAAAAAAAAAAATTATTGGTGGTCTAGAGAAAATGGCTCAGATGGTTAGAGACGGCCGTTGCTCCTTGTGCAGAGGACCCGGGTTTCGATTCCCAGCACCCCATGGCAGCTAAGACATCATCTTCTAAGCCAGGGTGGTGGCACGCGCCTTTAATCCTAGCACATTTTGGGAGGCAGAGCAGGTGGATCTTTGTGAGTTCAAGGCAGCCTGGTCTACGAGTGAGTTTCCAGGGACAGCTGGGGCTACAAGGAGACCCTTGTCTCGAAAGACCAAAAAAAAAAAAAAAAAAAGGAACCATCTTTAACCTCCAGTTACCAGGGGAATCTACACCCTCGCTTCTGGACATCCTTGGCATTTCACCAACCTAACATGCAGGTACAGTATACACTCATACCATAAAAATAATCAATAAACTTGGCCAGGCCGTGTTGGCGCATGGCCTTTATCCTAGCACTCAGGAGGCAGAGCAGGCGGATCTTGATCTTTGTGAGTTCAAGGCCATCCTTGTCTACCAGAGTTGAGTTTCTAGGTCGCAGCTGTGGGCACAGGGAGACCCTGTCCCCAACCCCCCAACTTATAATAAGAAAATTGAAATAAAAAAATATTTTATTCATTAAACATATATTTTGTGTGTGGGATCATTACTGTGAGGGTCAAAGAACAACCTGCAAGATCCAGTTTTCTCTTCTCATCTGTGGGTTCAGGGAGCAAACTTAAGGGTCACCAGGCTTGGCAACAAGTGCTTTTTTTACTTATTAAGCAATCTCATCTCCCACTCCCATATCCGTTTATTTTGTTTGTAGACAGAGTTCTTCCATACTCTAGCTGGAGTGGAACCCAACTCACTATAGTCGTGTCCTCATCTGACTGAGATCTCCTGCCCCTGGCTCCAGTACTAGGATTTACTTATTTAAGAGGCATATGCCACTGCCAGCACTTCTTGTATTTTTTTTTTAATTGAAAGTCCAATTCACATAACAAAATCCACCATTTGAAGATGTGGCATGACATACACTTACAAGGCTATGCAACCACATCTCTATCCAGTTACGGAACATTTTCCTTGCCCTATGCTGTTAAGTATAGACAGATTTGTTATCTTCATTTTGTAACATAGTCACCAACAAGTAGTCAGGGGCCCCAAGTCACACAGCTAGACAAGAGCAAGTTGGCTTGGCATTTCCTGGCTGGAGTACCAAGGATGAGTTGCCTGGGATGGGCTTGAACTTCCTGAACACCTGGAAGGTGTTCAAAAGGTTTCTGGGGGAGGTCAGTCTGGACCTAGCTGGGTGACATTTTGTGGAAAGGTAGGGAACATTGAGGCTGACAAAGAGAAGCAGGTCTGGGAACTCGGCTTAGTTACGAACAGCATTTGTCTAGCATTGCACAAAGCAAAAAGAGAAAAGAAAAGAAAGCAAGGCTGAATGGCGGCCCTGCCGCTCTCCCGGATGCCACAGGTTGGGAATATGTCTCTCTGGCAGTCATTTGTATTATGTTCTTTATTTTTTTTTTATGTGTGTCGGGTTGCGAATGTGTATGCCATGGCATCGTGTGTGGATGTGTAGTAGAGGGACCACTTGTTGAGAACTGGCTTTCTTCTTCCACCAGGAGGGTCCTGGGGACTTAAACTCAGGTCATCAGGGTTAGTAGCAAGTATCTACCTGCTAAGCCATCTCACTGGCTTCTTTGTGCCTTTATTTTATTGTTGTTTATTCTGTTGTGTGTGTGTGTGTGTGGGGTGTGTGTTGTGTTGCGTGTGTGTAGAGGGTATTGGGATCACCCCTGGAGCAAGATTACTACTAGTTGTGAGCTGCCCAATGGGGTGCTGGGAACTGAACCTGGGCCTCTGGCCAGAGCAACAAGCAAACTTTTTTGTTGTTTTTGTTTTTGTTGTTTGTTTTGTCTTGAGACAGGATCTCCCTGTAGCTCGGCTGGCCTGGAACAGACTAGCTATGTGGACCAGGCTGACCTTGGAACTACCTAGAAGTCTGCCTGCCTTTATTGGTAGTAGAGGACTGTGTTCAGCACAAGAGCAGTCTTCACTGCTGGGCTCTACAACTCCCTCCTTTTGCCTTCAGAAATTATTTTTTTAGGGATCCAGTTAGTATAAGCCCCACCTCTGAGCCAAGGACCAAGTGGCCCTTGGGAACTGAGGATCTTTAAAAAAAATTTTTTTTTTTTTTCTTTAGGATTTGAAGAGATCATTTTGTTAGTAGACCAGGGGGAGGAGAGGGCTCCCAGGAGAGAGGGGCTGTATTTACATTATGTACCAAGTTAGCAAGAAGTATACAGCACAGCTCCAGAAACAAAAGACCCTACTCGAGGCCTGGGCGTAGTGGCCACATGCCTTTAATCCCATACTCAGGAAGGCAGAAGCAGGGGATCTCTGTGAATTCAATGCTAGCCTGGTGGTCATTTCATAAGTGAGATTTCCGAGATAGCTGGGGCTAGAAACGCGACCCGCCTGTCTCAAAAAAAAGAAAAGGAAATAAGAAACAAAGACACCATGTTTATAACAGTTGAAGGCAAGTCTTTGACTCTCAAGTTTTCCTTGGACTCCACAAACAAGTATTGTGTACTTTCTATACAGGCTCACACATTCATTGTTTTTTTATTTTTTATTTTTTGTGGACGTTGTTCCTTTGTTCATTTTTTTTTGTGGCTGTGAATCTTTGTAGACCAGGGCTGGCCTGAACTCACCAGAGATCCACCTGCCTCTGTCTCCCAAGTGCTGGAATTAATCGGCACCACCATGCTAGGCACAATACGCTGGTTTCTCTTCGTCGTAATAATCTTTCACATTGTTTTTTTTTTATTCTTTTATTTATTCTCTGTATGTGTATGAATGTAAATGCTATTCTGCATGCAAGTTTGTGACACCATGTCGTGCAATGCCGCGGAGGTCAGAAGAGGGTGTCGGACTCTCCTGGAACTGGAGTTCTCCTGGAATTTGGAGTTTCAGACAGTTCGCCGGCCACCCTGTGGGGTGCTGTGGGATTGCAACCGGGTTCTCTGTAAGAGCGGTCGGGCTCTTAACCGCTGGCTATCTCTCCAGCCCCAAATTCTGTCCTTCTTAAATTCATATACTTTTATTTATTTTTATTTTTTTAGTCTTTTTTGAGACAAGGTCTCATCTCCCCTGTAGCCCAAGCTGGCCTGGAGCTTCTCTACGTAGAACAGCTGTCCTTGAACTCCAGAGATCTGCCTACCTCTGCCTCCCAACTGTGGCGGGATAAAGTCCAGTGACCCAAGCCTGCTGGCTTGTTCTTTTTTTTTTTTTTTTTTTGTCTGTTTGTTTAAGACATGAATTTTCTGTTGCTTCTTTCTTTCTTTCTTTTTCTTTTTCGATTCGTTCTCTTCTTCTTTTTCATCTGCCTTCTTTTCCTTTCTTTTTTTTTTTTTGCTTCTTCCTTCCTCTCCGTCCTTCCTTCCTTACTTCCTTCCTTCCTTCCTTCCTTCTTCCTTCCTTTCTTTCTTTCTTCTTTTCTTCTTTCTTTCTTCATTTTTATGTTTTAGTGTACTGTCTGCATGTAGTCTGCTGCACCTGTGTCGTGCAATGCCGCGGCGGTCCGAAGAGGGCGGTCAGATTAAAAAAAAAAAAAAAAAAAAAAGAAAAGCCAGGCTTGGTGGCTCAGGCCTTTAATCCCAGCACTTGGGAGGCAGAGGTAGGCAGATCTCTGAGTTCAAGGCCAGCCTGTTCTACGTAGAGAGCTCCAGGCCAGCTGGGACTAAGGGGAGAGAGACCCTGTCTCAAAAAAGACTAAAAAAAATAATAATAAAATAAAGTTAATGAATTGTAAGAAGTGAAAGATTTGGGGCTGGAGAGATAGCCTAGCGGTTAAGAGCGCCGACCGCTCTTACAGAGGACCTGGCTTCGATCCCCAGCACCCACAGGGTGGCCGAGAACTGTCTGAAACTCCAATTCCAGGAGAACTCCAGTTCCAGGAGAGTCCGACACCCTCTTCTGACCTCCGCGGCATTGCACGACATGGGTGCACAAACTTGCATGCAGGCAGTACATTCATACACATACAGAAATAAATAAAATTAAAAAAAAAAAAAGAAGTGAAAGATTTATACGATCTGAAGAGAAACCAGAGTATTGGCCTAGCATGGTGGTGCACGCATTTAATCCCAGCACTTGGGAGACAGAGGCAGGTGGATCTCTGTGAGTTCAAGGCCAGCCTGGTCTACAAAGTGAGTTCCAGTCCAGCTGGAACTAAAGGGAGACACTGTCCCAAAAAAATAAAAAATAAAAAAACTAATGAATTGTGAGCCTGTATAGAAGTACACATACTTGTTTGTGGAGGTCAGAGGACAACTTTTGAGAGTCAAGACTTGCCTTCCACCTGGTTAAACAGGGTGTCTTTTCTTTCTTTCCTTTCTTTTTTTTGAGACAGGGTCTCGTTCTAGCCCCAGCTATCCTGGAACTCACTTATATAGACCACGCTAGCCTTAAATTCACAGAGATCCACCTGCCTCTGCCTCCTGAGTATTGGGATTAAAGGCATGTGCCACTACGCCAGGCCTCGAGTAGGGTCTTTTGTTTCTGGAGCTGTGCTGTATACTTCTTGCTAACTTGGTACATAATGTAAATACAGCCCCTCTCTCCTGGGAGCCCTCTCCTCCCCCTGGTCTACTAACAAAATGATCTCTTCAAATCCTTAAAAAAAAAAAAAAAATTTTTTTTTAAAGATCTCAGTCCCAAGGGCAGCTTGGTCCTGGCTCAGAGGTGGGGCTATACTAACTGGATCCCTAAAAAAATAATTTCTGAAGGCAAAAGGAGGGAGTTGTAGAGCCCAGCAGTGAAGACTGCTCTTGTGCTGACACAGTCCTCTACTACCAATACAGGCAGGCAGACCTCTAGGAGTTCAAGGTCAGCCTGGTCCACATAGCTAGTTCCAGGCCAGCCGAGGCTACAGGGAGATCCTGTCTCAAGACAAAACAAAACAAAAACAAAAACAACAAAAAAGTTTGCTTGTTGCTCTGGCAGAGGGCCCAGGTTCAGTTCCCAGCACCCACATTGGGCAGCTCACAACTAGTAGTAACTCTTGCTCCAGGTGATCCCAATACCCTCTACACACACGCACGCACACACACACACACACACACACACACACACACACAGAAATAAAACAAAATAAAATAAAGGCAAAAGAGCCCAGTGAGATGGCTTAGCAGGTAGATACTTGCTACTAACCCTGATGACCTGAGTTTAATCCCCAGGACCTACCTGGTGGAAGAAGAAAGCCAGTTCTCACAAGTTGTCCTCTTACTACCACACGAGTGCCATGGCATACACATTCGCACCCACACACATAAAAAATAAATAGAACATAATACAATGACTCCAGAGACATATTCCCAACCTGTGGCATCCGGGAGAGCGGCAGGGCCGCCATTCAGCCTGCTTTCTTTTCTTTCTCTTTTGCTTTGTGCATGCTAGACAAATGCTGTTCGAACTAAGCCGAGTTCCCAGACCTGCTTCTCTTTGTCAGCCTCAATGTTCCCTACCTTTCCACAAAATGTCACCCAGCTAGGTCCAGACTGACCTCCCCCAGAAACCTTTTGAACACCTTCCAGGTGTTCAGGAAGTTCAAGCCCATCCCAGGCAACTCATCCTTGGTACTCCAGCCAGGAAATGCCAAGCCAACTTGCTCTTGTCTAGCTGTGTGACTTGGGGCCCCTGACTACTTGTTGGTGACTATGTTACAAAATGAAGATAACAAATCTGTCTATACTTAACAGCATAGGGCAAGGAAAATGTTCCGTAACTGGATAGAGATGTGGTTGCATAGCCTTGTAAGTGTATGTCATGCCACATCTTCAAATGGTGGATTTATGTTATGTGAATTGGACTTCAATTAAAAAAAAAATACAAGCTGGCCATAGTGGCATATGCCTTTAATCCTAGTACTTGGGAGCCAGGGGCAGGTAGATCTCTGTCAGATGGAGGACAGACTATTGAGTGGGTTCCACTCCAGCTAGAGCTATGGAAGACTCTGTCTCAAAACAAAATAAAATGATATGGGAGTGGAGGATGAGATTGCTTATTAAGTAAAAGCACTTGTTGCCAAGCCTGAAGACTTAAGTTTGATCCCTGGAACCCACATGATGAGAAGAGAAAACTGGATCTTGCAGGTTGTTCTTTGACCCTCACAGTAATGATCCCACACACAAAATATATGTTTAATTAAATATTTTTTTAATTCTTAATTATTATTATTTTGGGGGGGGTTGGGACAGGGTCTCCCTGTAGCCCCAGCTGACCTAGAACTCACTCTGTAGACCAGGATGGCCTTGAACTCACAAAGATCCGCCTGCCTCTGCCTCCTGAGTGCTAGGATTAAAGGCATGCGCCACCACGCCTGGCCTATTATTATTATTATTTTTATGTGTATGAGTGTACTGTCTGCATGTAGGTTGGTGAAATGCCAAGGAGGTCAGAAGAGGGTGTCAGATTCCCCTGGAACTGGAGTTAAAGATGGTTCTTTTTTTTTTTTTTTTTGGTCTTTTCGAGACAGGGTCTCCTTGTAGCCCCAGCTGTCCTGGAACTCNATGCCTGCCCAGGCCGCTGGGCAGTAAGTCACAACAAGCAGAGCAGACCGGAGAAGATCCTGGAGGATCCCGGTTCAATAGCTTTTCTGCCTGGCCTCTGCCTCTGATGTTACCTAGAAGGGCTGGAGGTGAGGGGTGATAGGGAGCTGAGGCTGACAGAGACTTAGGACTTGGCCAGGAAGGAGGGTAAGGAAGGGATGAACGGAAGTGCCCTTCCCTCAGTAGCCCGGGCTAGAGATAAAGGGCATGGGAGACTGGGGCCAAGACAAAGCAGAGGGGAGAGGCTAGAAGAGACATCTACGTGGGAGGAAGCAGACTCCGTGGTCTCTAGGGAGAGGCTAGGGATTGGGTTGGGGGAGGCCATGCCTTCTCCTAGGGTTCCATGTTCCAGACCCTAGGGGGACAACAGGACCCTGAACAGTGCAAAGGGTTCCACTTGATGGGCAAGCCAGGATCCCAGCCCTGGGGCTCACACTCTGAGCCCAGGATACACCAGGGTGTGCAGTCATCATTCAACTGCTGTCAAGTGATGTCAAGAGCCAGTACAAAGGCCTTGAGGCAAGAGTGAATACCTGAGAGAGGAGGAGGGGTGTGCTGGGTAGCTTTAGTGCCAACCTGACATATCCAGGTTGAGGGAACCTCATTTGAGGAAATGTCTCCATTGGACTGGCCTGTGGGCCATTGTCTGTGGGGATGATATGCTTGATTGGTGAGTGATATGGGAAGGCCCACCACCCCACTGTGGGTGGTGACACGCTTGACAGGCTCGTTCTGTATAGTATATAAGAAAAGCAGGGGGGCTGGAGCAGATGGCCGTACGGTTAAGAGCACTGGACTGACTGCAGGAAAGGACCCGGGTTCGATCCAGCCAGACCCATGGCGGCTGAGAGCCGTCCTGTAACTCCAATTCCAGGAGAACCCAGTTCCAGGGGATCCGAGACCCTCTTCATGACCTCCGCGGCATTGCAACGACAGGGTGCACAGACCTACATGCCAGACAAGTACAATTCATATTTATAAAATAAATAAAAAATTTAAAAAAAAAAAAAAAAAAAAAGGTAGAAAGGCTGAGCATGAGGCCAGAGATCAACCAGTAAGCAGCTAGCGTCCTCCATGTCCTGTGTTCCAGCTCTCCTGCCTCCAGTGTTCCTGTCCTGAGTTCTACCTGGGCTCCCTCAATGAGATAAGACTGTGACCTGGGAGTGTGAAGTTGATTTTGGTCAAGTTTTTTGTCCACAGCAACTGAAGGTCAACTAGGACAAGGGGCAAGGCAGGGAGACCAGTGTGGGTGGGTACAAGAGGGGTGAGGGAGTTGTGGGGCTCAGGGAAAGCAGATGGTGGGGAGCCTCAAAGGCCACCGTGGGGATGTTAGCTATGCCATGGCCATGTAATGTAGCACACTGGATGAGGGAGGTCCCTAGAGTTTGAACCCAGGGCCTCACACATTCTAGGCAAGTTCTCTACCATTGAGCTCATTTTAAATTAAAAAAATTACATTTATTAAAAAAATGAATAGCCGTGGCCTGTTGGCAACAACCCTTGTAATCCTAGCATTGGGAGTCAGCAGGCAGTGCGGATCTTTGTGAGTTCAAGGCCAGCCTGGGTCTACATAGTTGCACTTCCAGGACAGCTGGGACTACAGGAGACTCCGTCTCAAACCAAAAAAATACAAAAAAAAAAAAAAAAATAAAAAAAGCATAAACCTGTTTGTTTTTTTTGTTTGTTTTGTTTTTGAAGACAGAGGCTTCACATCTGGCAGTCCTAAGCTTGCCTGGGACTCATATAGACCAAGTAACTTTTTATCACATGATCTGCTTTTGCCTAGCCTCCTGTATGCTGGTATTAAAGGCATACCCACCTTACTCAGCAAATAGATCAAGTCTTTAAAAAGCAGTCACATTGGCACTTTAATAATGCAGGCAAACACTCATTACACATAAAATTTAAATAAATATTATCTTAAAAATGTTTATATTTACGGGCTGGTAGAGTATGCCTAGCGTGTTGTTAAGATGACGCCGTAACCGATCTACAGGGACCCTGGGTTCGCATCCCCACCCACATGGCGGCTGGCTGGAAACCCTGTCTGAAACTCCAATTTCCAGGAGAACTCCCCAGTTTCCAGGGGATCCGAGACCCTCTTTCTCGGAGCTCGCGCGTATGCACGACAAGCGGTGCACCAAAACTTGCCATGCAGAAGTACTTTCATGAGACACATACAGAAATAAATAAAAATTAATAAAAAAATTTTTTTTAATTAGAAAAAAAATGTTGTGATATTTACAAGTGGCCAGAGAGATGGTTCAGAGGTTAAGACACATGTGTGTTCTTGCAGAAGACCGTGGTTTGACTCCAGCAACACATGGCAGCTAACAACACTCTAATAAACTCCAGTTCAGGGGAATTGCCAATGCTCTCTTCTGACCTCCTCAGGCATTGCAGGACACAGGGTACACTTATACACATGCAGGACATACACTCATGCACCTAAATATAAAAACTAAAAACATATAAAAATTACATTTACATAGTGAATTCTGGCCATTTGGCCTATACGGAAACCCATGTGCCCTCAAAAATTTTACATTTATTAATTTGGTATTGTTTTTATGCGGGGCATGTGCCTCTCACATGTCAGAAGAGAAACTTCGGAAGGGAGTTGATTCTCTCCTTCCTTGGGAGTCCTGGGACAGAGGCTCAGTTGCCGGGCGAACAAGCATCTTACCCACTGAGCCATCCTGCCTGTGGCTCCCCAGTCCTCTTAGTTTTTTGGAAACATGATTGCACCAAGTTGCTCAGACTGTCCTTGAACTCCACATTGTAGCCCCAGGCGGACTGGACTTTTCTGATCTCCTGCTTACAAGTACTGGGATGAGACGGCCTGCACCAGGCCAGGCCTGGTCAGGAGGAGTCTGAACAGAGGAATGTGTGACCTGATTGCCATCTTATCACGGCCCCACTACTTCTCTGGTTGCCTCTAGAGAAAACTGAAGACAACCGGTCAGGTCTGAGCCCAGCAAGGAGGCTGGTGTGGCTGTCTGTTAGTTAGGGTGGCAGCTAGTGGCCAACCAGCTGGGGTTTTACTAAGCATCACTGGAGACAAACAGTTTGATGTGAGGGCGACACACACCTCCAATCCCAGCACTCAGGGGGAGAGTGAACCAAAGTTCAAGGTCATCATAGCCTTACAGGAAGTTCCAGGCCTCCCTGGGCCACATGAAACCCATTGAAAAAAAAACTAAACAAACAGCAAGGTATGGTAGTTGTTTAGTACACCTCTTTTGATTCTCAGCATTGGGTTGAGTTAAAGGCAGGCAGATTCCTGTCCAGTTTGAGACCGCACTGCTTTCAATAGTGAGTTCCAGCCCCCCCATATATATATATATATCTATCTTAATATATATGATTATTTTTTTTATTTTTTGTTTTTTTTTTTTTTTTATTAGTTGAGATCAGTGAACTCCTTGTAGTGAAGGCCTTGAACTTTCTGCTTTCTTACCTTCCTACCTCCACTCCAAAGTGGTGGATTACAGGCTGCTAACCACCACCTTGATTGGCTTTTATTTTGAAGCAGGGGGCCCTGGGATGGAGCTCAGTCACCTTGTTGCATGTCAGGCAAGTGCTAATCCCAGTCCAGGCACCCCATTTAAATGATATTTAATGTTCTTTTCATCTTCAAGCATCTCTTGGTGGTTTTGAAAAGTTTCACTGTCTTATGTCTCATTTTTTTGTTTGTTTGTTGTTGTTGTTGATTTTTTGGTCTTTTGAAAAAGGTCTCCCTGTACCCCCAGCGTGACCTGGAACTTGATATGTAGACAGGCTGGCCTTGAACTCAGAGATCCGCCTGCCTGGCCTCCTGAGTGCATGGGCCCTGCCTATGTCTACTTACATCAGGATGGTTTATAAAATTATTTAATTACGCACTTGGGAGTGCAGAGGCAGGCAGATCTCTGTGTAAGTTCAAGGGCCAGCCCTGGTTACATGGGAGTTCCAGAACAGCTACAGGGCAGACCATGTACTCAAAAAAAAAAAAATTATTGGTGGTCTAGAGAAATGGCTCAATGGTTAGAGAGGCTTGTTGCTCTTGTTGCAGAGGACCCGGTTTCGATTCCAGCACCCCATGGCAGCTAAGAATCATCTTCTAAAGCAGGCGTGGTGGCACGCGCCTTTAATCCGAGCAATTTTTTGGGAGGCAGAGGCAGGTGATCTTTGTGAGTTCAAGGCAAGCCTGGTCTACGGAGTGAGTTAAAAAAATATATATATATATATATATACATATATATATATATATATGGGGGGGCTGGAACTCACTATGAAAGCAGGCTGGTCTCAAACTGACAGAGATCTGCCTGCCTTTAACTCCCAAGTGCTGAGATCAAAGAGGTGTACTACCAACTACCATACCTTGCTGTTTGTTTATTTTTTTTTTAAATGGGTTTCATGTGGCCCAGGGAGGCCTGGAACTTCCTGTAAGGCTATGATGACCTTGAACTTTGGTTCACTCTCCACCCTAGTGCTGGGATTGGAGGTGTGTGTCGCCCTCACATCAACACTTTTTGTCTCCATTGATGCTTAGTACCCCAGCCTGTTGGCCAAGCTGCCACCCTAACTAACAGACAGCCACACCAGCCTCCTTGCTGGGCTCAGACCTGACCGGTTGTCTTCAGTTTTCTCTAGAGGCAACCAGAGAAGTAGTGGGGCCGTGATAAGATGGCAATCAGGTCACACATTCCTCTGTTCAGACTCCTCCATGACCAGGCCTGCTGGTGCAGGCCTGTCCTCCCAGTACTTGTGAAGCAGGAAGATCAGAAGTTCAAGTCCAGCCTGGGCTACAAGTGAGTTCAAGGACAGTCTGAGCAACTTGGTGCAATCCTGTTTCCAAAAAAATAAGAGGACTGGGGGAGCCCAGCAAGATGGCTCAGTGGGTAAGAGTGCTTGTTGCCCGGCAACCTGAGCTCTGTCCCAGGACTCCCAAGGAAGGAGAGAATCAACTCCCTTCCGAAGTTTCTCTTCTGACATGTGAGAGGCACATGCCTCCTCATAAACATACAAATTAATAAATGTAAAATTTTTGAGACAGGGTCTTCCAGTAGGCCCAAATGGCCCAGAATTCACTATGTAAATGTAATTTTTAATGTTTTATTATTTTTTATTTTATGTGCATGAGTGTATTGTCTGCATGTGTATAAGTGGACCTGTGTCCTGCAATGCCTGAGGAGGTCAGAAGAGAGCATTGGATTCCCCTGGAACTGGAGTTATTGATGGTTGTTAGCTGCCATGTGTGTGCTGGGAGTCAAACCCAGGTCCTCTGCAAGAACAGCCATGTTCTTAACCTCTGAACCATCTCTCTGGCCCTGTAAATATAAACATTTTTTTTAATTAAAAAAAATTTTTTTATTAATTTTATTTATTTCTGTATGTGTATGAATGTACTGTCTGCATGCAAGTTTGTGCACCCGTGTCGTGCAACGCGGCGGAGGTCAGAAGAGGGTCTCGGATTCCCCTGGAACTGGAGTTCTCCTGGAATTGGAGTTTCAGACGGTTCTGTCGCAGCCCAGCCGCCATGTGGGTGGGGGGACGAACCCAGGGTCCTGTAAGAGCGGTCACCGCATCTTAACAACCGCTTAGCATACTCTACAGCCCGTAATAAAACATTTTAAGATAATATTTATTTAAATTTTATGTGTAATGAGTGTTTGCTGCATGTATTAAAGTGCACAAATGTCCGACTGCTTTTTAAAGACTTGATCTATTTTGCTGAGTAAGGTGGGATCATGCCTTTAATACCAGCAATACAGGAGCTGAGGCAAGCAGATCATGTGTAAAAAGTTAGCTTGGTCTATATGAGTCCCAGGCAAGCTTAGGACTGCAGAGTGATAAGCCCTGTCTCAAAAACAAAAACAAACAAAACAAAACAAACAGGTTTATGCTTTTTTTTTTTTTTTTTTTTTTTTGTTTTTTTTGGCTGAGACGAGCTCCCCCTGTAGTCCCAGCTGTCCTGGAATGCAACTATGTAGCCAGGCCTGGCCTTGAATCACAAAGATCCGCCTCGCCTCTGACTCCCAATGCTAGGATTACAGGGTTGTGCCACCAGGCCACGGCTATTCATTTTTAATAAATTACTTTTTTTTAAATTAAAATGAGACTCAATGGTAGAGAACTTGCCTAGAATTGTGAGGCCCTGGGTTCAAACTCTAGGGACCTCCCTCATCCAGTGTGCTACATTACATGGCCATGGCATAGCTAACATCCCCACGGTGGCCTTTGAGGCTCCCCACCATCTGCTTTCCCTGAGCCCCACAACTCCCTCACCCCTCTTGTACCCACCCACACTGGTCTCCCTGCCTTGCCCCTTGTCCTAGTTTGACCTTCAGTTGCTGGACAAAAAACTTACCAAAACAACTTCACACTCCCAGGTCACAGTCTATTCTCGAGGGAGCCCAAGGTAGGAACTCAGACAGGAAACTGGAGGCAGGAATAGCTGGAACACAGGACACATGGAGGACGCTTAAGCTGCATTACTGGATTGACTCCCTGGCCAGGCTCAGCCTTTCTGTTTCTTTTTTTTTTTTGTTTTTTAAATTTTCATTATTTATTTATAAATATGAATGTACTTGTCGGCATGTAGGTCTGTGCACCCTGTCGTTTGCAATGCCGCGGAGGTCATGAAGAGGGTCTCGGATTCCCCCTGGAACTGGGCTTCTCTGGAATTGGAGTTACAGGACGGCTCTCAGCCGCCAGGGTTGGCTGGATCGAACCCGGGTCTTCCTGCAGGTCAGTCCAGTGCTCTTAACCGTCGGCCATCCTCCAGCCCCCCTGCTTTTCTTATATACATAGAGAACACCTGCTCAAGCGGTCCGTCACCACCACAGTGGGGTGGTGGGCCTTCCCATATCACTCAACAATCAAGATTATCATCCCCAAGCACTGGCCCACAGCCAGTCCAATGGAGACATTTCCTCAAATGAGGTTCCCTCAACCTGGATATGTCAGGTTGGCACTAAAGCTCCCAGCACACCCCTCCTCCTACCCAGGTATTCTCCTCTTGCCTCAAGGCCTTTGTACTGGCTCTTGACATCACTTGACAGCAGTTGAATGATGACTGCACACCCTGGTGTATCCTGGGCTCAGAGTGTGAGCCCCAGGGCTGGGATCCTGGCTTGCCCATCAAGTGGAACCCTTTGCACTGTTCAGGGTCCTGTTGTCCCCCTAGGGTCTGGAACATGGAACCCTAGGAGAAGGCATGGCCTCCCCCAACCCAATCCCTAGCCTCTCCCTAGAGACCACGGAGTCTGCTTCCTCCCACGTAGATGTCTCTTCTAGCCTCTCCCCTCTGCTTTGTCTTGGCCCCAGTCTCCCATGCCCTTTATCTCTAGCCCGGGCTACTGAGGGAAGGGCACTTCCGTTCATCCCTTCCTTACCCTCCTTCCTGGCCAAGTCCTAAGTCTCTGTCAGCCTCAGCTCCCTATCACCCCTCACCTCCAGCCCTTCTAGGTAACATCAGAGGCAGAGGCCAGGCAGAAAAGCTATTGAACCGGGATCCTCCAGGATCTTCTCCGGTCTGCTCTGCTGTGTGTGCTTACTGCCCCAGAGGCCATTTGGGGACAGGCTATTTGTACTCTCCCCCTGGCTGACTGAGATGTCTTCTTCATGTTGCTTGACCTTTCTGTGCCTCAGTTTTCTTCTTTCAAGCGAAAAAAGTGAGTTTAAGGATTGGAGAGAATGGTTCAGCAGTTAAAAGCATGGGGGAGACGCTGTGTTCCCGTACACCTGCCCATCCTTTCAGGACCCTTCTATCCCAGGCAGGCTGGGGACAGCCATTGCAAGAGAAGAGGCAGTGTCATTGCAGTGGGGCAGGGCTTAGATTTGTCACAAAGTATTGTGGAGGTCAGAGGAATGATTGGCATCTCACTCCTTCTATCATGTGAAATTCCAAGATTGAACTCAGGTCATGAGGCTTGGCAAAACAAACTGCCTATACCTGAACATCACACTAGCCCTAGTTGTTTTCAACTGCATTTGTGTGGTTTTTTGATTGTTGTTCTTTTCAGTACTAGGATTGAACACAGGTCCTCACAACAGTAACAGGTGCCCATACACTGAATTATAAAAATACCAAATACTTTTTTTTTTTTTTTTGGTCTTTTTCCAAGAAAAAAAAGGGTCTCCCCTGTAGTCCCCAGCTGTCCTGGGAACTTACTCTGTAGACCAGCTGGCCCTGAACCTCCAACATCCCAAAGATCCCCTGCCCTCCTCTGCCTCCCGAATGCTAGGATTAAAGGAGGGTCTCCCTGTTCACCAGCGGGGTCAGGGAATTGCTCTGTAGACCAGGCTGGGCTTGAACTCACAAAGATCCACCTGACCTCTGCCTCCCTAGTGCTAGGATTAAAGGCATGCGCCACAGCGCCCGGCTTAATGACCAATTCCTTTTAAAAAAAAATGGTTTTTAGTCTGGGGGCTGGAGAGATGCTTAGCGGTTAGAGCGCCGACGCTCTTGCAAGAAGGTTGGGTTTGATTCCCACACCCCCACATGACCATCTAAGAACCGTCTTTAAAGAAGCCGAAAATGGTGGCTCGGGACTTTGATCCTACACTGGGAGGCAGATGCAAGGCAGTCTCGGAGTCAAGGCCTGGTCTACCAGGAGGAGTTTTCACAGGGCCAGCTTGCTGGGGCTGTGGGGAGACCGTGTCTCAAAAGACACACAAAAAACTTATTCTGAGATAAAAGGGGCTCTAATTTTGCTCAGCAGGCTGGCTTGAACTTGTTGCATTGTCAGAGCTGGTCCTGAGCACCTGCACCACCCGCACCACCTCCTAAGTACAGGATCACAGATGTGCACCACCACACATGGCCCAGAGAAAGCAGCTTAGCCCCAGCCAGAGTGTGACCTTAGATGGAAACTCATATCTGGCTCCAAACTATGCAACCTTACAAATAAGCTAGGTGGAGCTGGGCCTGGTGGCAGCGAGCCCTGTGATCCCAGCCAATTGGGAGGCAGAGGCAGGCAGATCTCTGTAAATTCAAGGCCAGCCCTGTCTAAATAGAGTTCAAGGCCAGCCCTACAAAGTGACTTCTAGGACAGCCGGGGCTAAAGGAAGACCCTGTCTCTCAAAAAGAAAAAAAAAAGCTACTTCTCAGCCTGAGTGAGGTCTCCTCATTGCTAAAATGGAGATGGTACATCTCCTGGGCCTGGGGTTTTTGAGTTCTGGATTATAAATATCTGCCAGGCATGAGGGCTTTCTTTTTTCACTTGAATAAATCCTAGCAACCTAGCACTGGGAGGCTGAAATAGGAGGACCACTGTGAGTTCAAAGGTCCAGCCTGGTTTGAAAGGTAAATTCCTGGTCATCCTAGTCTACAATGAGACTTTGTCACAGTAGAACAAAACCAGAGGCCCAGAGGCTTACAGCTCAGGTTGGTAGAGACGGCCTGCCTAGGATGCCGGACGCCCTGGGCGCTGCCCCACCACTGCAACCACTCTGCCCCACCACTGCAGAAATCTAGCATGGTAGCACTCAGAAAGGATCACAAGTTCAAGGTCAGCCACAATTGCATAACAAGTTTGAGAATCAGCTGGGGCTATATAAGGAGACACTGTCAAAAAAAAAAAAAAATTTGCTGAATTCAAGCAAGTAAAATGAAGAGGTGGGTGTGTTTGGCGCAGATGCCGATAATCCAGCAGTCAGGAACCTGAGGCAGAGAGACTAGCAGGTTAAGGCCAGCTTGGGTAAGTAGCAAGACTTTTCCTCAAACATAAAAAGTGAGAGAGAGGGAAGGGGGATTGTGAAGTGAAACTGGTTAATATAAGACTATGAAATGGGCCGGGCATGAGTTCCAGGAGAGCTGGGGATGCAGGGAGGACCCGTCACTCACACACACACACAAACACANCCACCTGGGCTAGTGTTCTGGGAGTTCCACCTGGGCTAGTGTTCTGGGAGTTCCACCTGGGCTAGTGTTCTCGGAGTTCCACCTGGGCTAGTGTTCTGGGAGTTCCACCTGGGCTAGTGTTCTGGGATTCCACCTGGACTAGTATTCTGGGAGTTCCACCTGGGCTAGTGTTTTGTCTTCCTGCCTCAGGTTCCTAAGCCCTTACCCTGAAATGCCCACACTCACTTTGCTGAAGTAATGTTATTTCATACTTTTAAATATGGATTTTATCACTGAATTCTGCCGCCTCAATAAATGATCTCCAGATTGTTATAGCTTTTTTTTATAATTTTATTTATTTATTTTATAAATATGAATGTACTCTGTCTGCATGTAGGTCTGTGCACCCGTGTCGTGCAATGCCGCGGAGGTCAGAAGAGGGTCTCGGATTCCCCTGGAACTGGGGCTCTCCTGGAATTGGAGTTACAGACGGCTCTCAGCCGCCATGTGGGTGCTGGGATCGAACCCGGGTCCTCTGCAAGAGCAGTCAGTGCTCTTAACCGCTAGGCCATCTCTCCAGCCCCCCTGCTTTCTTATATAATACAGAACAGCCTGTCCAGCGGTGTCACCACCCACAGTGGGGTGGTGGGCCTTCCCATATCACTCAACACTCAAGAATATACCCCACAGACATGGCCACAGGCCAGTCCAATGGAGGACATTTCCCAAATGAGGTTCCCTCAACCTGGATATGTCAGGTTGGCACTAAAGCTGCCCAGCACACCCCTCCTCCTCCTCTCCAGGTATTCTCTTGCCTCAAGGCCTTTGTACTGGCTCTTGACATCACTTGACAGCAGTTGAATGATGACTGCACACCCTGGTGTATCCTGGGCTCAGAGTGTGAGCCCCAGGGCTGGGATCCTGGCTTGCCCATCAAGTGGAACCCTTTGCACTGTTCAGGGTCCTGTTGTCCCCCTAGGGTCTGGAACATGGAACCCTAGGAGAAGGCATGGCCTCCCCCAACCCAATCCCTAGCCTCTCCCTAGAGACCACGGAGTCTGCTTCCTCCCACGTAGATGTCTCTTCTAGCCTCTCCCCTCTGCTTTGTCTTGGCCCCAGTCTCCCATGCCCTTTATCTCTAGCCCGGGCTACTGAGGGAAGGGCACTTCCGTTCATCCCTTCCTTACCCTCCTTCCTGGCCAAGTCCTAAGTCTCTGTCAGCCTCAGCTCCCTATCACCCCTCACCTCCAGCCCTTCTAGGTAACATCAGAGGCAGAGGCCAGGCAGAAAAGCTATTGAACCGGGATCCTCCAGGATCTTCTCCGGTCTGCTCTGCTGTGTGACTTACTGCCCCAGAGGCCATTTGGGGACAGGCTATTTGTACTCTCCCCCTGGCTGACTGAGATGTCTTCTTCATGTTGCTTGACCTTTCTGTGCCTCAGTTTCTTTCACTAAAAAAGTGAGTTAAAGGATTGGAGAGATGGCTCAGCAGTTAAAAGCATGGGGGAGACGCTGTGTTCCCGTACACCTGCCCATCCTTTCAGGACCCTTCTATCCCAGGCAGGCTGGGGACAGCCATTGCAAGAGAAGAGGCAGTGTCATTGCAGTGGGGCAGGGCTTAGATTTGTCACAAAGTATTGTGGAGGTCAGAGGATGATTTGCATCTCTCCTTCTATCATGTGAATTCCAAAGATTGAACTCAGGTCATGAGGCTTGGCAACAACTGCCTCTACACTGAACCATCACACTAGCCTAGTTTTTTGCAACTGCTTGTTTTGTTTTGATGTTTTTCTTTTCAGTACTAGGGATTGAACCCAGGTCCTCACATACATTAAGCAGGTGCCCTACCACTGAATTATAATACCAAATCCTTTTTTTTTTTTTTTGGTCTTTTCAAGACAGGGTCTCCCTGTAGTCCCAGCTGTCCTGGAACTTACTCTGTAGACCAGCCTGGCCTTGAACTCCCAAAGATCCACCTGCCTCTGCCTCCCGAATGCTAGGATTAAAGGCAGGGTCTCCCTGTAGCCCCAGCTGTCCTGGAATTTGCTCTGTAGACCAGGCTGGGCTTGAACTCACAAAGATCCACCTGCCTCTGCCTCCCGAGTGCTAGGATTAAAGGCATGCGCCACCACGCCCGGCTAATACCAAATCCTTTTTAAAAATGTTTTTATTCTGGGGGCTGGAGAGATGGCTTAGCGGTTAAGAGCGCCGACTGCTCTTGCAAAGGGTTGGGTTTGATTCCCAGCACCCACATGACAGCTAAGAACCGTCTTTAAGCCGAACATGGTGGCTCGTGACTTTGATCCTAGCACTGGGGAGGCAGAGGCAGGCAGATCTCTGAGTTCAAGGCCTGGTCTACAGGATGAGTTCCAGGCCAGCTGGGGCTGTGGGGAGACCGTGTCTCAAAAAGACACACAAAAAACTTTATTCTGAGATAGGGTCTCTAATTTGCTCAGGCTGGCTTGAACTTGTTGCATTGTCAGAGCTGGTCCTGAGCACCTGCACCACCCGCACCACCTCCTAAGTACAGGATCACAGATGTGCACCACCACACATGGCCCAGAGAAAGCAGCTTAGCCCCAGCCAGAGTGTGACCTTAGATGGAAACTCATATCTGGCTCCAAACTATGCAACCTTACAAATAAGCTAGGTGGAGCTGGGCCTGGTGGCACAAGCCTTTGATCCCAGCACTTGGGAGGCAGAGGCAGGCAGATCTCTGTAAATTCAAGGCCAGCCTTGTCTACATAGTGAGTTCCAGGCCACCTGGGACTACAAGGAGACCCTGTCTCAAAAAGAAAAAAAAAAGCTACTTCTCAGCCTGAGTGAGGTCTCCTCATTGCTAAAATGGAGATGGTACATCTCCTGGGGGTTTGTTGAGTTCTGGGGATTAAATCTGCCAGGCATGATGGCTTTCACTTGATAATCCTAGCACTGGGAGGCTGAAATAGGAGGACCACTGTGAGTTCAAGGTCAGCCTGGGTTGAAAGGTAAATTCCTGGTCATCCTAGTCTACAATGAGACTTTGTCACAGTAGAACAAAACCAGATGCCAGAGCTACAGCTCAGTTGGTAGACTGCCTGCCTAGGATGCAGGAAGCCCTGGGCTCTGCCCCACCACTGCAGAAATCTAGCATGGTAGCACTCAGGAGGATCACAAGTTCAAGGTCAGCCACAATTGCATAACAAGTTTGAGATCAGCTGGGGCTATATGAGAGTCTATCTAAAAAAAAAAAAATTGGCTGAATTCAGCAAGTATGAAGAGGCTGGGTGTGTTGGCAGATGCCTATAATCCCAGCATTCAGGAACCTGAGGCAGAGAGACTAGCAGGTTAAGGCCAGCTTGGGTAAGTAGCAAGACTTTTCCTCAAACATAAAAAGTGAGAGAGAGGGAAGGGGGATTGTGAAGTGAAACTGGTTAATATAAGACTATGAAATGGGCCGGGCATGAGTTCCAGGAGAGCTGGGGATGCAGGGAGACCCTGTCACTCACACACACACACACACACACACACACACACACACACACACACACAAAAAAAAAAAAAAAAAGACTATGAAACAGTAGTACCCTTTGGGTTATCTTTTTCTCCTCTTTCCTTTCCTTTTTTTTTTTTTGGTCTTTTTCGAGATAGGGTCTCCCTGTAGCCCCAGCTGTCCTGGAACTCACTCTGTAGACCAAGCTAGCCTTGAACTCACAAAGATCTGCCTGCCTCTGCCTCCCAAGTGCTAGGATTAAAGGCGTGCGCCACCACGCCCGGCTTTCCTTTCCTTTTGTAGACAGGGTCTGCCTGTAGCCCCAGCTGGCCTAGAACTAGAACTCACTCTGTAGACGAGGCTGGCCTTGAATTCATAGAGATCAGCTTGACTTTGCCTCCCGAGTGCTAGGACTTTTATTTTATTTATTTATTTTTCTGTCTTTTCTTTCTTTTTTTTGGTCTTTTCGAGACAGGGTCTCCCTGTAGTCCCAGCTGTCCTGGAACTCACTCCGTAGACCAGGCTGGCCTTGAACTTACAAAGATCCACCTGCCTCTGCCTCCCAAGTGCTGGGATTAAAGGCGGGTGCCACCACGCACGGCTTAAAGACAGTTCTTAGCCGCCATGTGGATGTTGGGAATCAAACCCAGGTCCTCTGCAACAGCAGTCAGTGCTTTTTTTTTTTTAATTTTATTTATTTCGTATGTGTATGAATGTACTGTCTGCATGCAGGTTTGTGCACCTGTGTCGTGCAATGCCGTGGAGGTCAGAAGAGGGTCTTGGATTCCCTGGAACTGGAGTTCTCCTGGAATTGGAGTTTCAGGCGGTTCTCGGCCGCCATGTGGGTGCTGGGGATCGAACCCGGATCCTCTGTAAGAGAGGTCGGCTCTCTTAACCGCTAGGCCATCCAGCCTGAGCAGTCAGTGCTCTTAACCACTGAGCCATCTCTCTAGCCCTCCTTTTTTTCAAGACAAGGTCTTGCTATATAGCCCAGGCTAGCCTTGAACTCTCAATTTTCCTAACTCAGCCTCTTGAGTGCTAAAATTATATGTATGGAGTGACCTTTTCTACTGGACAGAAATCACTAGCAATTTAAATATATAACTTCCAAGCCGGGCATGGTGGCACATGCCTTTAATCCTAGCACTTGGGAGGCAGAGGCAGGCGGATCTTTGTGAGTTCAAGGCCAGCCTGGTCTACAGAGTTCCAGGACAGCGGGCCTACAGGGAGACCCTGTCTCAAAAATAAATAAATAAATAAATAAATAAATAAATAAATAAATAAATGCCGGGCGTGGTGGCACACGCCTTTAAACCTAGCACTTGGGAGGCAGAGGCAGGAGAATCTTTGTGAGTTCAAGGCAAGCCTGGTCTACAGAGTGAGTTCCAGGACAGCTGGGGCTATGGGGAGATCCTGTCTCGAAAAGACCAAAAAAAAAAATTAATTAATTAATTAATCTTCCTCATGTGTTCCCCAGTAAGTAAATGAATGAGGCCAGGAGTGATGCCACACCTGTGAGCCCAGCTCTCAGGAGAGAGCGGCAGGAGAATCACGAGCTGAAAGCCAGCCTCAGCTACATAGTGAGTCCCAGGCCAGCCAGCCTGGGCTACATGAGACCCCATCTCCAAAACTAGAAAACAAACAACACCACCACTAAAAACAAAACAAACACTGACTGATGAGACATTTAAGCATTAAGTCGAGGCTTAAGGGATGAGAGGATGGCAGCCAATAAAAAAGTTGAAGAAAAGGGGATCCTGGAATTGGGGAGACATGGAGGATGGGGAAGCGTCTAGAACGTAGCATATGCAAAGGTCCTGAAGCAGGAAGAGGCCTCGAAGAACAGAGAAGCTCTGTAGTCCTTGTTCAGGGAATGACAGGAAATAAGATGAGGGAAGAAGGCAGGGTCCCTCAGGAGGGGATGAAGGAGGACCAGACAAGAAACCTGCATTTATTCTGAATAAAACGGTAAGATTATGCTTGGCTCAGACCTACGGTGACACAAAGGTGACACAAAGGTGATTCTGGTTTCTACCTCAGGGCTCCAGCCCAAGGTTCTCAAAGTTGGTTCTTTGAACTAGTTTCTTGCAACTCATTAGAAATGCAGATTAATGACCCCCACCACCACCACCACCACCACCACCACCACCTGAGACCTTCAACTCAGACATTAGGTAGGAGTGAGCCCAGTCTGCGCTAACAACCATGCTGGAATCAACTAACCACAAGATAGAAACACGACCCAGAGTTGCCACCTGGTGGTCTTTCCCCAGAAGTACAGCATGGCTGCTGCCTCCACTAACAGCCCTTTGCTTAAAGGATCCCAGACCTGGGGCTGGAAAGATGGCCTAGCTAGGGCCTGCCTGAGCCTCTCCCTCTGCTGCTGGCATGGCTCAGTTCTCTCATCCCCCTGCTCAAGTGCCACCTCCCTAGCCGCACTCTCGAGGAGGCTCTCGCCTGCCCTATGACCCTTCCCTCCTTTTCTTCATTGCTGTTACTTCTCACATATTTGCTTTCTGTCATGGTTTTCATGAAACCCTGAGCTCCAGGAAGGCAGAGGAGCTTGCCTGTTCTGTTTACGAATATGTGTCCAGTACAAATGGTAGGTGCTCAGTGAACCAGTGACCTCTCTATGAGACAGGTATTGTTTCCCCTTCCTCCGGTGGGGAAACCGAAGCTCTGAAAACTGTTGTGGTTGCAGGAAGATCAGACATCAGAAATTCGAAGCTAGCCTGATCTGCAGAGAGAAGACCCTCTCAAAGAAAGAAAGAGAGAGGGGACAAAGGGAGGGGGGAGAAAGAGAGTGGGATGGAGGGGAAGAGAAAGAAAAATTATGCAAAACTTCAGATTTTTTAAATTACATTAGGAATGGGTTCCGCAGTGCACATGTAGGAACCAGAGGACAACTTTCAGGAGTCCATCCTCTCCTTCTACCATGAAGGTCCTGGAAGTAGAACCCAGGTTGCCAGGCTTGGCAGCATTGTGCCTTTACCCATTGACCATCTTGCTGGCTCAACCCTGACTTCCTTACAGTAAGTTACAAATATGGCTCTCCTTCACTGAGAAAAGCAGGCACGTATTTCCCAAGGCAGTAACTCAAGTTGGGAAGTTTTATATGGACACAAAACTGCTATCTAATCTACATATCTCATCTAATCCACATATCTCATCTAATCTATATATCTCATCTAATCTACATATCTCATCAAATTTCTCCAGTGGTCCCACTGATTTCTTCCCCTTCCTTCCCTTCCTTTCTTTCTTCCACACAGAATCAAATATAGCCCAGGCTGGCCTCCAGCTTGCTACTTAGCTGAGGACAGCCTTGAACTCCTGGTCCTCCTGCCTCCCTCCCAAGTGTTGGTATCATAGGCATGAGCCACCGCATTCGACCCCACTGCTTTCCAGGCTATGGACCTTATATGGGATACAGCTGCATCTGTTTAGTTCCCTTAATTTAGAACTTTCCCTCAGTCTCTGTGTAATGCACTCAGTGTTTTCAGAGTACAGGCTGAGCCTTTTGTTTTGTTTTGTTTTTTCGAGACAGGGTCTCCCTGCAGTCCCAGCTGGGCTGGAACTAACTGTGTAGACCAGGCTGGCCTGGAACACACAAAGATCCGCCTGCCTCTGCCTCCTGAGTGCTGGGATTACAGGTGAGCACCAACATGCTTGACCAGGCTGAGTCTTTGTCAGGACCCTTACACTTATTAAATGTCCATCTCCAAATATAGTCACACTGGAAGGGGGTCAGAGTTTCAATACAAGAAAGGGGGAGGCACAATTCAGTATATAACAACTTCTAAAATCACCTTCTCTCTAGGTTCAGATTCATTTATAAACCTCTGTCTAGGCACCTGAACTTGGAAGTCTGAGAGTCACCTCAACTGTGACAAATCCTAGGCAGAGCTTCTCATTTATTCTGTTTTTTTTTTTTTTTTCCTGGTCTTACTCATCACTCAGAAGTGTTCTCTCAGCCTGGCGTTGTGGCGCACGCCTTTAATCCTAGCACTTGGGAGGCAGAGGCAGGCGGATCTTTGTGAGTTCAAGGCCAGCCTGGTCTACAATGTGAGTTCCAGGACAGCTGGGGCTACAGGGAGACCCTGTCTCGAAAAGACCAAAAAAAAAAAAAAAAAGAAGTGTTCTCTCTGGGCTGGAGAGATGGCTCAGCAGTTAAGAGCACCGACTGCTCTTGCAGAGGACCCGGGTTCAATTCCCAGCACCCACGAGGTGACTAAGAACCGTCTTTAAGCCAGGCGTGGTGGCGCACACCTTTAATCCTAGTACTTAGGAGGCAGAGGCAGGTGGATCTCTATGACTTCAAGACCAGCCTG
>VZQC01010006.1:389594-440668 GCA_009823505.1 Rhizomys pruinosus
GCCAGGGGAGCAAGCCAGTGAACAGCATTCCTCCATGGCCTGTGCTTCAGCTCCTGCCTCCAGGTTCCTGCCCTGAGTTCCTGCCTTGGGCTCCCTAAGTGATGAACTGTGACCCAGGAGATGTAAGCTGAATAAACCCTTTCCTCCCCAAGTTGGTGTCGGTCAGAGTGTTTTGTCACAGCAATGGAAGACAAACTAGGACAGGAACAAATGCTGATTTCTCCTCCTCTCAGGATGCTTAATGGGTCATGGCTGAGTTCTCCAGTTGGGGTTGGCTACATGTATCCTCTGTTCTTCCAGGAATAGCCTATTTGATGCCAGAATCATTGAGTAACAGGTATTTCTCCTTCAAATTAAGGAACAGCACTCTTTCCTGCCACACCTCCCCCTGTGTTTAATTTCCTGTTGATTCATGTAAAACTACAACTTATAATTTAAGACAAACTAAACATAAACAAAACTGCAAGCTGGTTGTGGTGGTGTTGGGTCCGAAAATTGCACAGAAAAACTCTCAAGCCCAGGATTCAATCTTTGAAACAAAATTTATTTAATTTGCTGGTGAACCAGAACCCAATTGAGAAAACTGATGCATCAGGGGCTGCCAATTGTTGATGCATCAGGGATGCAACTCACTCCACACCTGGATGAGTATGACCATGTCTGTCTGTTAGAGAGCTTTTAAGGACACAAATGGCAAAAACCACAAACCACGGGAGCATTGGTGATGGTTAGTGAAACACAATTGGGAGACTATAGAAACCCAATGCAAGCAGTGGTGACATTTAAGCTGCTTGGTTATGTTTAGCAACATGAAGCCTCTTGGAGAGGAATGGGCTCCTTAGGGGGTGGGAAGCAGTCCTTCAGGGCTGGGACAGTACATCCTGAACTCAGGTAGCTGTGGGAACTAGGAACTCAGGGCTGGACTGTATTCTTGCTGTTAAGGTAGTCATGGTAACCAGGCTTGCTTTAGCAGACTCAATTTTACAGTTAACTCCTTCTTTCTAATTAACTCTATTAACTCTTTCTGACCTGGTCCTAACAGTGGCACCCAGAGTGGGAGCTGCAATCCCAGGACTCTGAAGGCTCAGCCAGGAAGACTGAATTCAAGCACAGCCTGGGCTTTATTAGCAAGATGCTGTGTCAAAAATTACTGGTACCTGTAGAGATGGTTCAGTGGATAAAAGCATTTGTTCTACAAGCATAAGGAGTTGAGTTTGAATCCCCAAAACCCATGTAAAAAGTCTGATGTGGCTGCACATGCCTATAACCCAACATTGGGGGGTGGAAATAGGTCAAGCCCGGAAGCTCATGGCTGCTAGCCAACATGGTGAGCTTTCAGCTCAGTGGGAGGCCCTGTCTTTTTTTTTCTGATATTTAAATACTTTAAAATTTTTTATTTGGTCTTTTTGAGTCAGGGTCTCCCTGTAGTTCCAGCTGGCCTGGAACTCACTCTGTAGACCAGGCTGTTCTTGAGCTCACAGATATCCTCCTTCCTCTGCCTCACGAGGGCTGGGATTAAAGGCAAGTGCCACCATGCCTGGCTTATTTTTTATTTTATGTGTACAAATGTTTTGCCTGCATCTAAGTGCATCCATGCATGCAATGCCTATGAAGGCCAGAAGAGGGTGACAGATCTCCTGAAGCTCTGGATGACTGTTAGTCACCAATTAAATGCTCGGAACTGAACCTGGGAACTGCAAGAACAGCCAGAGATCTTGAGCCATCTTTCCAGTCCCAAGAGACCCTGTCTTAAAGAAATAATATGGGAGGTGAGGCAAGTAAATCTCTGTGAGATCCAGGCCAGCCTGGTCTGTGTAGCAAGTTCCAGGCCAGCTGGGGCTACAGAGAGATTTTGTCTCAAAAAAAGAAACCCAGAAAGATAAGAGGTGACAGAAGAATCCACCTGATTGCTCTGATCATCACATGGATGCCTACAGGAACACACGTATGCTTCCCACACTACCACATCACACACACACACACACACACACACACACATATGCAATTACTGGACTGGGGATATCTCAGTAGAGTGCTTGCCTAGCATGCAGAAAAACCATGGATTCAGCCCCCAGCACAATAAAACCCCCAAACATAATAGTGCACACCTGCAACCCCAGCACTTTGGAATTGAAAGCAGGCCGAAAACCAAGTTGGAAGCAAGCCTGTGTCACAAGAGACACTGAAAAAAAAAACCAAACAAATAAAACCTATTAAACTAGAAATACTCCAGCATGCCTGTAATCTCAGCACTTGGGAGATAGAGACAGGAATATCAGAGATTGAGAGCCTGCTTTAGCTACATTGCAAATTTGAGGCCAACTTTTTTTTTTTTTTTTTTTTTTTTTTTTTTTGTTCATGTTCCAAGACAGGGTCTCCCTGCAGCCCCCAACTGTCCTGGAAAACTCACTGCTGCCCCTGTAGACCAGCCGTTGGCCTTGAACTCCACCAAAGATCACACGCCTGCCCTTGCCCTGGCCCAGCTTCTTTTTGGTTTTGTTTGTTGTGTCTTTTTTTTTTTTGTTCTTTTTTTTTTTATTTTTTTTTTTATTTATATCTTTGTATGTGGTATGAAATGTACCTGTCCCCCTGAAATGCAGGCTCTGTGCACCAGTTGTGGGTTCGATGCAATGCCATGGGAGCGGTCAGGACTGGGGGTCCCGCTCGGGAATTTCCCCTGGGAACTGGAGTGCTCATAGGAAATTGGAGTGTTCAGACGTTCGTTTATAGTTATCCGCCCAATGTTGGTGCTGGGGGATCGAACCCGGGTTTTTTTTTCCCCCTCTGCCAGAGACCGGTATCCCGCGTTGGCTGCGTAAATAATCAATAACGCAAAAAAAAAAAAGAACCGCTAGGCATCTCTACCAGTTTGGGGGGGTTTCCCCACTCTTTTTGTGTGTCCGTTTTAGTGCAGACACAACGGGTCCTCCCCTTATTAGAAGTCCCACCCGTCCCTTGAATCTCCATTATGATAGACCTGAACTCAGAGATCCAGCCTACCACCCCTCTTCCTCACAGAGTGCTGAGATTAAAGGCATGCGGAGGCCAACTTTCTTAATTCAATTAAATCAAATACTAAAGTACAAACAAATTCGTTAATTGTTTTTTAAAAAATTTTTTTAACTTTCTTGAAAATGTGTATCGAATGTGACGTGTTCCGCTGCATGTAGGTCTGTATCAACCCCCAATGTTGTGCCAATGCCCACCCGAGGTCAGAAGAGAAGGGTGTTGGATTCCCCAGCCATGGAACTGAATTAAAGATAGTTTTCAGCTGCCACGTGGATTCTGAGAATTGAACACTGTTCCTCTGCAAGAGCAGTCGGCAACTCTTAACCACTAGGACCACCTCTCCAGCCCCCCAAACCAAATATTCCGTATCCCTTTGACTTGCTTTGCAGACCTTTTTTCTGCTCTCTTTTTTTTTTGGTTTTTATTTTTTTTTTTTGATATTTTGTTATATTTTTGAGAACAAATTCTCCCTGAGCCCCGACCTTGGACCCCTGGGGAACTCCCACTCTTTAGACCAGGCTGGCCTTGGAAACTCACAGAGATCTGCCTCCCCTTTTTTTGCCTCCGGAGTGCCGGTGAATTCAAAGCAAAATGCAAAATAAAATGCCCCCAAACCTGACACGACGCCCATCCCCAGAACCATTTTCACTTTTTAAAAAAAAAAAAAACAAAAAAAAAGGCAGACAACTGGTAAATTTTCCAACGGGGACTGCAGAAAGATTGTTCTTGCAGTTTTGAGCACTTGGCTGGTCTACAAAGACCCAGGTTCAATTCAGCACCTCCCAATGGGCCAGGCTAATGACCATCCAATAATTCCAGTTCCAGGAAGTCCAATACCCGTCTGACCATGTCCTTGAGCATTGCATACATAGGAGCAACTCACAATACCCTGTAAGGGCAATACCCTCAAACAATTAAAATTTTTAATTTTTTTTTTAAAAATTATTTATTATTTTCTGTATGTGCATGAATTCACTGTCTGCATGCAAGTCCCGGTGCAACCCGTGGTTGTGCAAGTGCCGCCGGAGGTCAAAAAGAGGCCTCTCGGATTTCCCCCGGAACTGGAGGTTCTCCTGGAATTGGGAGTTTCAGAAGGAAGACGTTTCTTGTCTCACCCCGCCATTGGGGTTTTATGTAGTGCTGGGGATTCGAACCCCGGGTCAATCTGCAAGAGTGTTGGTTGCTCTTAACCCAACCGCTAGGCTAAATCTCTCCAGCCCCATATAAAAATTTTTTTTTTTAATTTGTTTTTTTTTTATTTTTTAAGTTTTATTTTTATTTTTTGATTTTTCCGTATGTGTAAGGATGTATTGTTCCTGCCCCAAATGAAGTCGCCTGGCACACCAGTTACGTCCAATTGCCGCGGGAGGGTCAGAGATGGGCGTCGGATCGCCAAAACCTGGAAAAAAAACTGGGAGTTTTTCACTCCTGGAATTGGAAGTTTTTGGCAGACGGCGTCTCCGGGCCGCCCCTGGTGAGGTGCTGGGAATCGAACCCAAACCCAGGTCCTCTTGCAAGAGCTGTCACTGCGCTCCTTAATTTAAATAAAAAACTTAACAAAGTAAGAACAAGACGCGGGGTAACTAACCCGCTAGGCCATCACATCTCCAGCCCCCCAAAAAACTCCATATAAAAAATTTAAAAGAAACTAGAGAATGAATGAAACGGTTCCAGGGAAGATACCACAGTTTTGTTTTGTTTATTTTTTTTTTTTTTTTTTTTTTTTCTTTTTTTTATTTTTTTTTTATTTTTTTGTTTTTTTTTTGTTGCCTTTTTTGAAATGGGGTCTCCCTGTAGCCACAGCTATCCTGGAACTATGTAGACCAGGCTGGCCTTGAACTCACAGAGATCCATCTGCCTCTGCCTCCTGAGTGCTGAGATTAAAGGAATTCACCACCATGTCCGGCTCAATTTCTGTGTGTGTGTGTGTGTGTGTGTGTGTGTGTGTGTGTGTGTGTGTGTGTCTTGAGATAGGGTCTCCCTTTAGTCCCAGCTGGCCTGGAGCTCCCTATGTAGACCAGGCTGGCCTTGAACTCACTGAGATCTGCCTGCCTCTGCCTCCTAAGTGCTGGGATTAAAGGCATGCACCACCACGCCCAGCCCTACTCAATTTAAAAAATTTTTTATTTATTTTGTATGTGTATGAATGTACTGTCTGCATGTAGGTCTGTGCACCGTGTCATGCAATACCTCAGAGGTAAGAAGAGGGTGTCAGATTCCCCTGGAACTGGAATTAAAGACGGTTCTTAGCCGCCATGTGGGTGCTGGGGATCGAACCCGGGTCCTCTGCAAGAGCAGTTGGCACTCTTAAGTGCTAGGCCATCTCTCCAGCCCCTCAATTTTTTTTAGACAAGGTCTGAGTACATAGCCCATGCTAGCCTAAAACAGAAGATCCTCCTGCCTTAGCCGACGGGGGTTTGGATTATAAGCCTAAATCACCATGCCTAGCAGGAGGGAGCTCCTAAGACATAGGCTGTAACCTGTACTTTGTCTTTTTTATGTATAATCAACAGAGCTGGAAGCTGCCCCTGGTTGGGAGAATGGACAGTCACTAGGCCATAAGATATGCAATGCCCCTTTTTCCTGCTTGTTTTTTTTTCCTCCATGTTTCTCTTTTTTAAATTTATTTTTATGTTCTGGGGCTGGAGAGATGGCTCAGCAGTTAAGAGCACTGACTGCTCTTGCAGAGGACCTGGGTTTGATTCCCAGCAGGCACATGGCAGCTAACAACTGTCCATAACTATCCAGGGGATCTGATGCCTTCTTCTGACCTCCACGGGCATTGCATGACGTGGGTGCACTTACACATATGCAGGCAATACACTCATACACAGGAAAATTAAGTATTAAAAATTTTTTTTTAGCTGGGTGTGGTGGCACATGCCTTTAATCCCAGCACTCGGGAGTCAGAGGCAGGGGGATCTCTGTGAGTTCAAGGACAGCCTGGTCTACATAATGAGCTCCATCCTGGTCTACATAATGAGCTCCAGGCCAGCTGGGACTAAAGAGAGACCCTGTCTCAAAAAGCGGGGGGGGGGGGGGGCGGAGCCGGGGGTGGTGGCACACACCTTTAATCCTAGCACTGGGTAGGCAGAGGCAGGCAGATCTTTGTGAGTTCAAGGCCAGCTTGGTCTATAGAGTGAGTTCCAGGACAGCTGGGGCTACAAGGAGACCCTGTCTCAAAAAGACCAAAATTGATTTTTTTTTTGTATGTGTTTTACCTGCACATGTATAAATGGACCTGTGCTGTGCACTACCCTCAGAGGCAAGAAAGAGGGTGTCAGATCTCCTGTAATTGGAGTTACTGGTGGTGTGAGCTGTCATTGGGTGCTAAGGACCAAAACCATGTTCTCTACGAGAGCAGCCAGTATTCTTAACTGCTGAGCAATCTCCCCAGCTGATTTTTAAAGCATTCTTTGTGGCCTAGTATTGTGGTACATGCCTATAAGGCCAGCCACTCCAGAGGTAGGGTGGGTGGATCAGGAATTCAAGGCCAGTTTGGGTTCCACAGTGAGGTTCTAAACCAGCCTGGACTACAGAGAGACCCTGTGCCCCGTGTCCTGTGTGTTTCCCCCACCCAGGCTGTCTACCCTGCCCCGCACCACCACCACCAAATAAAAAAATTCTTTAGTAGTCTGAGAGAGTTTAGAAGGGAACACCTACTGGCTGACATCGTGACCAAACTTGCCCCTTCCTTCTAGCACCCAACAGGTAGCTCCTGCAGAGTTTTCAGACCTCCATCTCCATATTCCAGGCCCAGGCACATTCCAATACTTTGGAAATAGAAGTCCCCAGCACCCAACATCTCCTACCAAAACCCTTTTCCAGAGGCCAGAGGATCCACCCCAATAGTAGCACATGTCCTGGAACTCAAGCTTCTTCCGGATCTCTTTGTGGCTTCCTGGCAGATTCTTCCAGGTTGGTCTTGAGCATGTCCAACTGCTTTGACATCTGGTCCTTGGCCAGTACAGTTCCTTGCTCCTTCTACCTGGCCTCAGTGAGCTGCTTCTTGTAAATGGCGCCAGCTCCCACATCAGCTCTCTCTCTCGGTATCCCAGGTTCCGCTGCCAGCTCTCTGGCTGTTCTATTTTTTTTCTAGTTTTTTTTTAAAATTATATATTTTTTTATGTGTATGAGTGTACTGTCTGCACGTAGGTCTGTGCACCCGTGTCATACAATGCCTCGGAGGTCAGAAGAGGGCATCAGATTCCCCTGGTAGGTCTGTGCACCCGTGTCGTGCAATGCCTCGGAGGTCAGAAGAGGGCATCGGTTTCCCCTGGAACTGGAGTCAAAGATGGTTCTCAGCCGCCATGTGGGTGCTGGGGATTGAACCCAGGTCCTCTGCAAGAGTAGTCGGCGCTCTTAACCACTAGGCCATCTCTCCAGCCCTTTCTTTTAGTCTTTTTAAGACAGGGTCTCACTGCAACCCCAGCTATCCCGGAACTCCCTATGTAGACCAGGCTGGCCTTGAACTCACAGAGATCCACCTGCCTCAGCCTTCCAAGAATTAAAGGCCTGCACCACCACGCCTGGCCCTCCTGCTGTTCTTTTTAACAGTTATAGAAACTGAGGTTCAGCGAGATCAAATAACTTGTTCAAGTTTACACTGCTGCTGGGCCTGGTGGAGCATGCCTTTAATCCTAGCACTTGGGAGGCAGAGGCAGGTGGATCTCTGTGAGTTCGAGGCCAGCCTGGTCTACAGAGAGAGCTCCAGGATAGCTGGGACTAAAGGGAGACCCCGTCTCAAAAAAAAAAAAAAAAAAAAAAAAAAGTTTACAATGCTAGTAAGTAACAGAGCCAGAATCCAACCAAGTTGAAGGTATATTTATAAACTCTGTACACCAGGCCAAAGGGATTGGGTTTTCTGTCCTGGGAACATAATGCAACAGAAAATTTTGTGTTCTGAGACAGGATCTCTCTCACATATCCCAGGCTAGCCAGAACTTGCTATGTAGCTAAGGACGACCTTGAACTCCTGATCCTCCTGTCTCCACTTTCCAAATGCTGCCATTATAGGCATGTAGTACCACACCTGGGTATCACTGAAACGTCTTAAGCAAGAAAGAACCAGTTGGCTTGGTTAGTAAATTGTCCTCCAGCCATGTGCTAGGTGCCCTGCGTAGGGAGGAAACTTCAGGGCAGAACTGATAAGGGGTAGGGATGTGGCAGCCAAAAAAGGAAAAACACAAACTAGTCAGAGTAAAAACCAAACAGAAAAAGACAGAGATGAGGGGCCAGTTGAAAGATGTAGCCTAGGGCTGGAGAGATGGCCTAGTGGTTAAGAGCGCCGACTGTAGAGGACCCGGGTTCAATCCCTAGCACCCACATGGCAGCTGAGAACCTTCTTTAACTCCAGTTCCAGGGGAATCTGACACTCTCTTCTGACCTCTACAGCACTGCATGACACGGTCCACAAACCTACATGCAGACAGTACATTCATACATATACAAAAATAAATAAAAATTAAAAAATATTAAAAAAAAAAAAAGATGTAGCCTAGTGGTAGGATGCCTGCCTAGACTGTCTGAAAGCATGGGTTAAATCTCCTGTACTGGGGCTGGAGAGATGGCTCAGCGGTTAAGAGCACTGACTGCTGGGGCTGGAGGGATGGCCTAGCGGTTAAGAGCGCCGACTGCTCTTGCAGAGGATCCGGGTTCGATCCCCAGCACCCACGTGGCGGCTGAGAACCGTTGGTAACTCCAATTCCAGGAGAACTCCAGTTCCAGGGGAATCCGAGACCCTCTTCTGACCTCCGCGGCATTGCACGACACGGGTGCACAGACCTACATGCAGACAGTACATTCATACACATACAAAAATAAATAAAAAAAATTTTGAAAAAAAAAGAGCACTGACTGCTCTTGCAGAGGACCTGGGTTCGATTCTCAGCATCCACATGGCGGCTAAGAACCATCTTTAATTCCAGCTTCAGAGGAATCCAGCCCCCTCTTCTGACCTCCACAGCATTGCATGACACAGGTGCACCCACCAACCTACATGCATGCAGACAGTACACTCATACACATAAGAAATAATAAAAAAATTAAAAAACCCTCTGGTACTGCAAATATAAACAAAAAATAACACTAAAAACTTTCTTTTTATGGGATGGTGAAAATAAAATTTATATTTACTTAAAAAGAATTCAAACAAAGCTAGCAAGATGGCTCAGCTAGTAAAACATTTGCTGGTGGAAGGAAAAAACTGACTCCTCAAAATTGTCCTCTGCCACATGTGCTATGGCAAACAGACACACACAGACACAGACACACACACACACTAAATAAACACAATTTTTTTTTTAAACTAACACAATTTTTCTGATTGAAGGTGTGCACCACCACACCAGGTACTTTTTTTCTTTTTGTTTTTTTTAAGACAGGACTCACTCTGTTGCTTTGGCTGACTCAGTAGTCACTAAGTAGTCCAGGATGGCTGTGAACTCAAACAATATACACTTGGCTTTTATCTATTCATAAAATTTCAATTTTCTCTTATCTTTCATGTTATTTTCTGAGACAAAGTTTCATGTAGCCCAAGGCTGGCCTCAAATTTGCCTGTTGCTAAGGATGACCTTGAATTCCTGTCCTCTTGTTGCATAGGCATTTTCTTTTTCTTTTTTTTTCCAGCACTGGGGAATGAGGGGCTTGAATCCAGGGCCTTTTGCACTGTAGGCAGGTGTTCTACCATTGAGCTATATGTCTCTGGCATCAATGCACTCCAACAAACTATTTTGTCTTTCACATTTTTTTTTGAGACAGGGTCTCCCTTTAGTCCCAGTTGGCCTGGAGCTCACTATGCAGACCAGGCTGGCTTTGAACTCACAGAGATGTGCCTGCCTCTGCCTCCCGAGTGCTGGGATTGAAGGCGTGCCCCAACATGCTCTGCCCAAGAGGGTTCTTAGCCGCCATGTGGGTGCTGGGAATCAAACCTGGGTCCTCTGCAAGAGCAGTCAGTGCTCTTAACTGCTGAGCCATCTCTCCAGCCCCCATTGTCTTTCACTTTTAATCACCTGACAATATATCAGAGTCTGCTTTCCATGTCAAGACATAATAGTGTCCTCATTTTATTTACCGACTATAACCTTTTAACATTTAACCTTGGACAGATTGTTTAACCTCTCTCAGCCTTAGTGTGTATATGTAAGGAAAGATTCACAGGGCTCTTTGTGAGAGTTATGTAAGGAAAGGCATTTTGTATTGTGACACACAGTAAATGCTCAAAAATATCACCCCTGGGGCTGGGAAGCTGGCTTAGTAGGTAAAGTGCTAGGCTCCCAAGCATAAGGACCTGAATTTCAGCCCCAGATGTTAGGGGGGAAAAAAGCCAGATGTGATGGCACAGGCTGGGAAGACAGAGACAGGCAGATCCTGGAGCTTACTGGTCTGCCAGCCTCACCTATTAGGTGAGTTCCAATCCCAGCACTCAGGAGTCAGAGCCAGCCAGTCGTGGTGGCAGATGCCTTTAATCCTAGCACTTGGGAGGCAGAGGCAGGTGGATCTTTGTGAGTTCAAGGCCAGCCTGGTCTACAATTTGAGTTCCAGGACAGCTGGGGCTACAGGGAGACCCTGTCTCAAAAAGACCAAAAAAAAAAAAAGGAGTCAGAGCCAAGAAGACAGAAAGTTCAAGGCCTACCTGGACTACAAAGCAAGTTCAAGGCCAGCCTGGGCAACTTAGTGAGTTGTCCCAGAATTTCAAAAGAACAAGTAATAATAACAACAACAATAATAATAATATAATTTATAAAAAGGAAGGGCATCTATTTCCAGTCTTTTTGGATGAGATGGCCAGTGTTATATGGCTGGCTTTGATCAACAGAACACAGTGAAGATGATGCTAAAACACTTCCAAGCCTCAACCCCAAGAGGTCTTGCTGCTTTTATTCTTTTCCTTTTGGAGACTATCACATAGCAAGTCCAACTTTCTTTACTGAAGAAGCCAAATGAAGGGAAACTAGGTAATCAGACCACAGCACCAGTCAATTTCCAGACATGTGAATGAGGCCACCTGATTGTAGACACAAGAGTGAGCCCATATAAGACTGCAGAACAGGACAGAGCTGTCTGAAGAAGTGTGAACTGCAGAGGCAACAGACATAAATGAATAGTTGTTGTTTCAAGTCACTGTGCTCTGGGGTGGCTTATTAAAACAGAAAACTGATATTAGGGTCATAGGGAAGTAATGGCTGGAATCCAAGCTTGTTGGTTGCATGTGATCCTGGGTGTGGCCTGTGATCTCCCTGAACTTCAATCGCCTTCGCTCAGAGAATATTTTTGCTTTCTACCTTGTTATGTTGATGTAAGCAATGAGGTGAATGTTCTTTATGCAAGTTCTTCTTTTTATTATGATTATATTATTATTATTTATTTAGGGGAAAGTGTGTAGCCCAGGCTGGCCTGGAAATTCCCTATGTAGCTGAGGATGATCTTGGATTTCTGATCCTTCTGGCTCCACCTCTCAAGTACCCCCATGCTTCCCTTTTGCTCGTGAGGAGTGAGTGAGTGTGTGTGTGTGTGTGTGTGTGTGTGTGTTATTGTGCATGCTTCTGTATGCAGGCCATTACCATGTTGGGCTTTTTTTTTTTTTAAGTGAGTTCTGAAGATCAAATGAAAATCCTACCTGGGAGGCAAGCACTCTTCTACTGAGCCGTGTCCCCAGCCCACTTTTCCCTCCTTTTATGGTTCTTTCTGAACTGTCAAAGCACTGAAAGGTGTGTCAGTTAGCATGCAGATGAGGTTATAATGAAGTTGGAGGTGGTCAGGAAGTAACTCTGGGAGTCCTCTTAGATACAATGATTTTAGCAAGACCACTTGAGGAGGAATTTCTGGTCTCTGGTACCCTTGTCCTCTAATATGAACAGGATTGGGGCAGGTAGAGATCCTGGTAGGGAGGCTGGTAAGAGGACTCAGCTGGTAAAAGTGCTTACAGCCAGGCATGACAATCTGAGTTCGATCCCAGATCCCCATGACTCCCCCAAATGTACACATATAAAAAGAAAAGGAAATCCTGGTATGTCAAGTCTGACATGGTGCCTCACATTGTAATCCCAGCACTTGGGATGTTAAGGTGGGGGGAGGATTGTCAAAGAGTTTGAGGCCAGCTTGGACTAAGAGTGAGATGAGATCCTATCTCAATAAATAAATTAATAAATTCAGCTAGCTGCCTAGGCAGTCCTCATGGCAACAAAATCTTTAGAAAGTCAGGAGTGCTAACCCTGAAAAGACCCTCCTTTTACTCACATGGAAGTCCAGCTCCCTCAACAAGGCCCGAGGTTCTGTCCACCCTTCCCCCCACATTCCCACCTCCTCTCCCCCTTACTTACCATGCTTCTGCCATCATAGCCTCCTTTAAACTCAGCAAGATCTTGTCTCTTAGGACCTCTGTACTCTTCTCTTCCCAGAGGGAGCCTCTGAGTCACTCATGGGAAAGTTCTTTATTTCAAAACCACTTATCACTTTCCTTCAGAGCACTTACAACTACCTAAAGCTTTTAGTCTATTTCACATACACTTATTTTCCTTCATAGCATTCAATTCATTTTTGTTTTTTGAGACAGGGTCTCCTTGTAGCTCCAGCTGGTCTGTAACTCAGTATGTAGACCAGGCTGGCCTTGAACTCAGAGATCTGCCTGCTTCTGCCTCCCCTCCTGAGTGCTGGGATTAGAGGTGAGTGTTGGGGCTGGAGAGATGGCTCAGCGATTAAGAGTGGCCGACTGCTCTTGCAGAGGACTGGGGTTGGATTCCCAGCACCCACATGGTGGCTAAGAACTGTCTTTAACTCCAGTTCCAGGGGAATCTGACGCCTTCTTCTGACCTCTGCAGCATTGCACAACATGGGTGCACCGACCTACATGCAGACAGTACACTCATATACATAAAAAAATAATAAAATTGGGGCTGGAGAGATGACCTAGCAGTTAAGATTGCTGACTGCTCTTGCAGAGGACCCAGGTTCGATTCCTAGCACCCACATGGTGGCTGAGAATCATCTCTTAACTCCAATTCCAGGAGAACTCCAGGTCCAGGGGAATCTGACACCCTCTTCTGACCTCTGAGGCTTTGCACAACACGGGTGCACAAACCTACATGCAGACAGTATATTCATACACATAAATAAATAAAATACAAAATAAATAGATAAAAATAATAAATTAAAAAAAATTAGGAGTGCCACCATGCCTGGCCTGATTTATTTAAGACAAGGTCTTATGTATCCCAGGGTGGCCTGGAACTTACTAATCCCAAATGCTGAGATAGTTTCCCTGGTGCTGGGGGTTGAACCCAGGGCTTTGTGCATGCTAGGTAAGCACTCTACCAAGTGAACTACATTCCCAGCCCTAGCTCTGATTTTTTTAAATTATTTTTTATGTGTATGAGTGTATTGCCTGCAAGTGTGTAAGCACACCCAGGTTGTGCAATGCTTGTGGAAGACAGAAGGCATTGGATTTCCCTGGAACTGGAGTTACAGTTAGCTACCATCTGGGTGCTGAGAATCAAGCCTGGGTCCTCTGGAAGAGCAATCAGTGCTCTTAACTGCTGAGCCCCTTGTTTTTGTTTTGAGATAGGACCTCATTACGTAGCACTGGTTGGCCTGGAACTTATGTAGATTAGGCTGGCCTCAAACTCTCAGAGATCTGCCTGCCTCTGCTGAGATTAAATCCATGCACCACCACAAACTTTTTTTTTTTTTTGTCTCTTTGAGACAAGGTCTCCCAGCTGTCCTGGAACTCACTATGTCTTGAACTACGAGAGATCTGCTTGCCTACCATGCCTGGCTGAGACTACTTTTTTGAGATAAGGTCTCAGGTAGCCTAAGCTCATCTAAGACTCCTGATCCTCCTGCCCTTATGTCTTAAGTCTGGGATTGCAGGCATGCATTACCATGGTTAGCTAGACAACCTTGGAATCACCTTGTCTACAGTCCACTTCATTCCACAGACGGGAAAACTGAGGCCCAGAAAAAGAAATGGGTTCAACTTGCAGACAGCCAGGCAATTGGGATCAAAGGCCACATACCTGTCTGGGAGATGAGGCTCAGAAAAGGTCAGCACTCTAAGGCACTACATATCGGCAGTCACCACCATTCCCACTTTATGGAGGGGGCAGAGTTGTCTCTTTGGGAGCAAAAGTAGCAGTCAGCTGACAACGTGTGTAAGGAGGGCTGGAGAAGGTGGAAAGCCTATTCCTGAGGCAGCTGGGGATAATGGCTGGTACAGAAATAACCCAGCTTTCTCACCCTTTTCAGTCCTCACACCTCGGTCCTACCAGAGGTGAGGCTAACATTGAATGCCTTTACACACACACACAAGCTTCTGTCCACTGGGGATTCATAGTCTGATGGAGGAGGCAGACAAGGGACCTCAGATTGGTGAGCTGTGGTACCGAAGTTTGGGAATTCTAGAGGTCCTCAGAGGAAAAGACACCCCTCCCCACCCTGCGAGTTAGTTCGACAAAAAGATACAAGTCCACAATGTAACTGTAACAAAAGTAACTGCCAAATCAGAGAGGGAGGCAATACTTCCAAGTTCCGGTAATTGTTTGCAGTCTTGGTGATGGGATGCATCAGGAATTTTAGAAAAGGCAGACTAGCTAGAAAGGAGGTGTTGGACCAAATTTTTGTTGGGGGTGGGGGTGGGGGCTTGAATACCAAGCCAAGTATTTGGTGCACAAGACAGCCACGGGGGAATTTTGAGCAAAAGGAGACCACGATTCGGTTTGCACAGGACAAAGTGACCTGTGTCTGTTTGCGGGAGGAAGCTCCTGCAAGTAGAGTCAGGATGAGGGCAGAACGAAAGTTAGAAAACCCTACAATATTCCGAATGGTAAACGCTAGGTAGGACTCAATAAAAGGAACTGAACCCGGTTCTCTAGCGGGCTTCTGCCACCTCTTCCGGCATTACAGCGCCACGCCCCTTACAGTACCCAGCTTTCATTGGTCTAAACTCCCAAGTTTGAGGGGGTGAGCAAGTGCTCCTGGAACCCTAAACCTGGACCGGTGGCACGGGCAGGAGAGACTTCATCTCCCTGGATGCTCCGCTCTACAGCTCTAAAGTTCGCGCATGCCTCTTTTGAGGAAAGGAAGGGAATCCCGGGCTAATGTCGGTCCGCCGGGCGGAGTGCAGGACACCCGACACGTCATCTTCGCCAGGGTCAAACCAATTGTTCGCTTAGTCACCTGGTACCTGTAGACAAAAACGCGCCTCATCGTCAGAGGCTTAGGCTTTGCGAGGACACCTCTTCCCATTTGGCGCCCCAGTCTACCCCTGAGCCCTCGAGGAAGCCCCGCCGGACCAGCCAGCATGGCCGTACTCAGCCGGATTCCTCCGTGGGCGGAGCCGGAAGACGCCACGGCCCGCCTCCGGGTGGGAGGGGCTTCCGCTTCCGGCAGCGGAGGCTGCAGCCTCGCTCTGGTCCCTGCGGCTGGCGGCCGAGCCGTGTGTCTCCTCCTCCGCGGCCGCCATATTGTCTGTGTGAGGAGAGGGGAGCGCGGCTGCTGCCGCTGCCGCTTCCAGTGCAGGTACGGTGGGAGCCGCGGGCCGAGGTCGCGGGGGCGCGCGGGGGAGCCTGGGCCGGGGCAGCAGGGCGCAGCCTCCCCGAACGCTCGCAGCCGCCTCCCGAGGCCCGTCGCCTGCCCCTGCCCCCCCCTCGCCGCACACAGCAGCCGAGGCCCCTGCAGTCCATCCGGGAGACCTGGAGCCAGTCCGGAGGGCGCAGAGCACGACGGAGGGACGGGCGGGTGTGCGGGTGTGAGCTGGCTGTCAGGCTCAGCTTCGTGCAGGAGGGAGGCAGGACTGGGCGGAGACTCGGGGACAACTTGGAGGTGGGTTGGTGGAAGGGGGAAGGGAGCTGGGTCGCGCAGAGTGGGTCTGCTGGGCAAAGTGGCGTGGAGCTTGGCGCTGAGCAGGACTGCTGGGACCAGGGGCCTTCCTAGGGTTCCTCTGGGCGGGGCTGAACTTCCTACCTGCAGACCAGGGTGGGAGGTGGAGGGGGGCCCGGGCGGGGTTGCTGGAGTGGAAGGCTAAGAAACCACGAAGTGGGGCAGAACGGGTGGGGTTGGCGTTCTGGGCTCTTTGGAAGCCTGGGTGGAGGAGGAGAGGTATGCAAGGAGAGGGGAGGTTGGCTAAGAGTATGCATGGTAGTGACCTTTTGAAAGAGGAGGACTTTCGAATTTGTTTCTTTGATTTTTGCAGTGTTGGAACAGAGCTGGATCAGGCAGGTGATGGGTGGAACTTGATGGGAATTTGGAGAAACCTAGGCAGAGTCGGGAGGATTGCTTCTTTGCCTTTTGCTTTTGTGGGGGAGTGTAGTGTTCTGAAAAGGTGACAGGTTATTTGGGGAAGATTTTAACTGCTAAATTCTTTTGAAGGGAGTGTGGGGAGAGGAAATGAAAGTCGAATTAAGAAGGGAAGATTTTTTTTCCCCCTAGGGGTTGAAGACCTCATTCCATCTAATGAGTGGCCCTATAGGTCAATGGCAATGAATTAAACTTATTAAGTTTTCAATTATCAGAGCCACTGACTACTTAGCGGTGTGACTACTTAGCTCTGTACTTGTTTTCTATTGGTAGAATGTGGGTAGTATTTCCTAGCATACAGTTTATGTCAAGAAGTGTCTAGATAATTTATGTCAAGTGTTTATCACAGTGCCTGGCAGTCAGTAATGCTCACTAGATCTTAACCTATCGTTGTTAAAAGGGCTAGTTGATATACTTAGAATTCTTTCTATTTAGGTAAAGCTTATTGCCAGAAATCACTTCAAGACTTAACTTTGTAGTTACTATGAATCAGTTGGTTTCGGTGGCTTGATAGACCTAAGGCTGAAAGTCCAGGACCAATGGTAGATCCCTTATGTGTAGTTTTGAAAAGTTCATCTGCTGAAGTTACACCAGTGCAGGATTGTCCTTCTATGACTTTGAAATATTTGGCTTTACTTTGCTATTGGAGGAGGATGTGTAACTTGAAGAAAGACAGAAAAGGTTGTATATTTACTTTGGTTGATTTTATTTATTTATTTATTTATTTATTTTTGTGTGTGTCTTTTTCGATCTCCCTGTAGTCCCAGCTGTCCTGGAACTCACTCTGTAGACCAGGCTGGCCTTGAACTCACAAAGATCTGCCTGCCTCTGCCTCCCAAGTGCTAGGATTAAAGGCGTGCGCCACCACGTCCGGCAAGGTTGATTTTATTAATAGCTGCAAAGTTAGGTTACTTTTTGACAACTTTTCTTTAAAACACCGTGCCTACTTTGTTGGGTTTTTTTTTTTTCTTTTTTTTTTTTTAATTTTATTTTTTATGTGTATGAATGTACTGTCTGCATGTAGGTCTGTGCACCCGTGCAAAGCCTTGGAGGTCAGAAGAGGGTCTCTGGATTCCCCTGGAACTGGAGTTCTCCTGGAATTGGAGTTACAGACGGTTCTCAGCTGCCATGTGGGTGCTGGGAATTGAACCCCGGTCCTCTGCAAGAGCGGTCGGTGCTCTTAACTGCTAGGCCATCCCTCCAGCCCTACTTTGTTTGTTTTTTATAGAAAACAAGAAACACTTATTCAAGGGGATCTTGGGCTGGTTTCTAAGTTGCCAAGATATTGCCTTGCTACCTGAGGATGAACTAGAAACTTCTTTTCCAGTCTGCTTTTGTTGTTGTTGTTGAAACGGGGTCTCACTTTGTAGCCTTCCCTAGTCTGGAACTCACTCTGTAGACCAGGTTGGCCTCAAAACCCAGAGGCCAGTGCCTCCCAAGTCCTAGAATTAGAGGCATGTGCAGGCAGTGTGCTGTTAACTCTTCTAGTGTCCTGCCTTCAAGATGAGGCTTTGCTCTTTTTTTCTCATTTGCTTGTTTTTGTACTGTAAAATATTTCCAAAAAAATGTATGTGGGGGGGGTGGTGGTGGTGGTGGTGGTATGTGTGCCTGCGCACGCACGGGTGCTCCTACCATGTTTGCAGGTGCCATCAAAGGCCACAAGAGGGTGTCAAGATACCCTAGAGCTGGAGTTACAGGCAGTTGTGAACCACTCAGAATGGGTACAGGGACCTGAATTCTAGCCCCTCTGCAAGAGCAATATAAGCTCTTAACCTCTGAACAAGCCATCTTTCGAGCTTCTTTCTTTTGCCACCCCCCTTTTTTCTTTTGAGAAAAGGAAGTACTCAAAATCGTGTAGCCCAGGCTGCCCTTGACACTCATCATGTAGCGCAGGCTGTCTTGAGCTCCTGGCAGTACACCTGCATCAGCCTCCAGAATTGTTGGTATTAGAGGTATTAGCCACCACACCCAACTTCTTGTTACTATTTCTATTCCTGAATGTAACATTTTGTGTGTGAATGTGTGTGGAGGTCAGAGGTTCTTGTTGGGTGTCTTCCTCAATTGCTCTACCTTATTATTTATTCAAGATTTATTTTTGTTTTTATTTATGTGTGGGTATGTATGTATATGTGTCTCCATACACATGTGTATGGGAATGCAGGTGTCTGAGGAGGCCAGAAAGGGGTGGGGATCAGATCTGGAGCTGCAGTTATAGGCAGTTGTAAGCTGCCTAATGTGAGTGCTGAGAATAAACTTAGGTTCTCTGCAAGAGCACATGTGCTCTCTACTACTGAGCTCTCTCCAGTTCCTCTACCTTATTATTTTTTTAACTTAATTTCTTAGATAATATCTTTTAGTGAATCTGGAACTCCCTGGTTTGGTAAGACTGCCTGGCCAACCAGCCCTAGGGATCCTCTTGTCTCTTGTTTCCCCAGCACTGGGATTGAAGTGATTTTTATTTATTTATCTATTTCCCCTGGGTGCTGTGGGAACTCAGGTGTTCATGCTTTCAAAGAAAAGGTTTACCAACTCTGCCCTCTCTCCAGTCCTGGTCATAACATTTTTTTGTTGTCGTTGTTCTTTTTGAGACAGGGTCTCCCTGTAGCTCTGGCTGTCCTGGAACTCACTCTGTAGACCAGGCTGGCCTCGAACTCACAGAGATCCGAATGCCTCTGCCTCTCAAGTGCTAGGATTAAAGGTGTGCACCACCACGCCTGGCATTTATTTCTGTATGTGTATCAATGTACTGTCTGCATGCAAGTCTGTGCACCCGTGTCGTGCAATGCCGCGGAGGTCAGAAGAGGGTGTCGGATTCCCCTGGAACTGGAGTTCTCCTGGAATTGGAGTTTCAGACAGTTCTCGGCCGCCATGTGGGTGCCCGGTGATCGAACCCGGGTCCTCTGTAAGAGCGGTCGGTGCTCTTAACCGCTAGGCCATCTCTCCAGCCCTGGTCATAACATTTTTACATGAGTCTTTTAAAGAAAATAATAAATGTTTCCTCAGAAATTGAGTCAGAGCCCTACATTGGGGTTGTAACAGGCAAAATAATACCTCACCCTGCATGATTGTTAATATTTTGGCCCACAGAATCTATACACTGTTAAACAGCCGAGAAGGATTTTGCAGATGTAATTAATGTTAAGAATTTCTTACTGTGTATCTTTGGCTGGCTGTGAATTCACAATTTTGATGTGTCCTCCTCTCTGAGTGCTGGGATTAAAGTATATGCCACTACTCCCTGCCCAATGTTAAGATTTATCATTTATTTATTTATTTATTTATTTATTTATCTATTTGTTTATTTATTTTTGGTCTTTTGAGACAGGGTCTCCCTGAAGTGCCATCTGTCCTGGAACTCACTATGTAGACCAGGCTGGCTTGAACTCAAAAAGATCTGCCTGATCTCTCTCCTGAGTGCTGGGATTAAAGGTGTGTGCCACCACACCTGGCAAGAATCCTAAAATCAGAAAAAAGTAACCTGGATCCTGGATTAGTTACGGACAAACCAAATGAGCACTTAAAATGAGAGAACTTTTTCCTGCTGGACTCAGAGGTGGGCTGAAGGGGATATCCCACAGATTGAAATTATGAGACTCCATTAGCTGCTGTTAGAGCTGGAAGGAAAATATGAGGAGTGTGGACAGCCTCTAGTATCTGACAGCAAGGAAATTGACATCTCAGTCCTGTATCCACAAGGAACTGAGTGCCAACAATCTGAACTTGGAAGGCGATTCTTCTCCAGAGTTTCAGTGAGCAAAATGGCTCTGTAGGTACCTTGGCTTTGACCTTGAGACCTCAAGCAGAAGATCTAGCCAAGCTTACCCAACTTACAACCTGTAGAAAGCATAAGATAACAAATTTGTGATACTAGCCGGACATGGTGGTGCACGTCTTTAATCCTAGCACTTGGGAGGCAGAGGCAGGCGGATCTTTGTGAGTTCAAGGCCAGCCTGGTCTACAGAGTTCAGGACAGCTGGGGCTACAGGGAGACCCTGTCTCAAAAAGACCAAAAAAAAAAAAAAAATTTGTGATACTGCAAACCACTACATTGGTGGTAACTTGTTATGGTGGCAAAACACTAGTATAGATTTTGGTACCAGGAGTAGGGTTTACTGTTACCTAAAAGTGGAAGTGGCAGTGGGCAGAGGCTGGAAGAATTTTGAGAACAGATTGTTAGTGGGAATATGGATGTTTGATAGTGAGGGCTCAAAAAGAAGTGAGGTACATGTTATAGCAAACTGATGGAAAGATGAGTGGCCAGCAAGCCTAGCAGAATTGTACTTAGTACTTAGATTTTTAGATTAGGAGGTTTTCAAGCAAAATGTGAAGGTGGAACTTGGTTTATTTGTAAATATCTAAGGGAGTGCATCCCTGGAAAACTCATGAAATCCCACTAGGTTCTTGATCATTTTATGCCTACAGAAACAATGCTAGTATCCTGAAAGAGGTAGGAAGAAATTAAATAGGATTGTTGGGCCCTCTGAAATTCTGATAAGAAGCAAGTTTAGAAAAAAATACATTGCTGCTTTTTGAAAGAGGGATAGGGAGAGGGAGAGAAAGGAAACAAACCAGCCCAGAGGGTTGGATTTTGCCTGTATTTTGAAGGTATCTTGGATATGTATCCCCTTAATTTACCCCATTTATTTATTTATTTATTTTTATTTATTTATTTATTTTTGTCTTTTTGAGACAGGGTCTCCCTGTAGTCTCAGCTGTCCTGGAACTCACTCTGTAGACCAGGCTGGCCTCGAACTCACAAAGATCCACCAGTCTCTGCCTCCCAAGCGCAATTTACCCCATTTAAACTAGAATGTTTCTGTTTCCCTCTGCCTGTCCCTTATATTGGTAGCAGATAATTTTTTTTTATTGGAGTGTTTTTTTTTTATGTATATGAACATATTGCCTACGTGTGTGTAGGAGCACACGTGTCATGAATGCCTGCAGTCAGAAGACGGCATTGGCTTCTTTGGAACTGTGAGTTATGGATGGTTGTTAGCTGCCATGTGGGTGCTGGGAACTGAATGTGGGTCCTCTGCAAACATAGTCAATGCTGTTAACCACTTAGCTACCTCTCCAATTCCATTGGAGTGTTTTGTGGTATTTTGGTTTGGTTTGGTTTGATCTTTTTGAGACAGGGTCTCCCTGTAGCCCCAGCTGGCCTGGAGCTTGCTATGTACACCAGGCTGGCCTTTAACTCCCAGAGATCTGCCTGCCTCTGCTTCCTGGGTGCTGGGATTAGATGCGTGTCACCACACCTGGCCTGGAATGTTTTGTTGTTTTTAATTTTTTTTAATTTATTATTTTATGTGTATGAATGTACTGTCTGCATGTAGGTTTGTGCACCCGTGTTGTGCAGTGCTGCCGAGGTCAGAAGAGGGTGTCAGATTCCCTTGGAACTGGAGTTAAAGACGGTTCTTAGCCACCATGTGGGTGCCGGGAATCAAACCCAGGTCTTCTGCAAGAGCAGTTGGTGCTCTTAACCGCTGAGCCATCTCTCCAGCCCCAGAATGTTTTGTTTTTAAGGAAATTATTCTCTGGGGGTTGGAGAGATGGCTCAGTGGTTAAGAGTAATCTTGAAGAAGATCTGGGTTTGGTTTCCAGAACCCACATGATGGCTCACAACCTTCTGTAACTCCAGTTCCAAGGAATCTGATGTCTACTTCTGGTCTCTGGGCACTAGAAAGAACATAGTGCACTTAATACACGTTCAGACAAAACACTCAAAATAAAAATGAATAAATCTTAAAAAAAAATTATACCCCAGGTGTTACAGTTAGTATATTGTAATCTGTAACATCTCATGCAAAGGATAAGGTTTTGTCGTTTCCATTTTCTTACTGTTTTTTTGTTTTGTTTTGTTTTGTTTTGTTTTGAGAGAGGATCTTGGTAGACCAGGCTGACCTGTAATTTGAGTACAACTCTCTATCTCCCAAGTGCTGAGGTTACAGTTGCATGATACTGCACTCTGCTGAGATTTGGGGATTATTATTTCCTTTTTTTTTTCTCTTTTTTTTTTTTTAATTTTTTTTTTTTTTATTAATTTTATTTATTTTCCATTTTTATGTGTTGAATGTACTGCTGCATGCCAAGTTTGTTGCCACCGTGTTGTGCAATGGCCGCGGAGGTCAGAAGAGGGTCTCGGATTCCCCTGGAACTGGAGTTCCCTGGAGTTGGAGTTTCTAATTGCATTTCAGACGGTTCTCGGGCCGCCAGTGGGGCGCTGGGGATCGAAACCCGGGTCCTTTGTAAGAGCGGTCGGCGCTCTTAACCGCTAGGCCATATCTCCAGCCCTATTATTTCCTTTTAATGGAGAAGCATTAGTGAGATTTTTAGACTTTAGGTTGATGACAGCATCACCATAATGGTATGAAATCTTTGGGGACTGATAAGATTAGCATAGTTTGCATATGAGAGAAATGTGAGTCTTTGGAGGCCAGAGGATGAACTGTAGTAGACAAAATGGTCCCCCTAAAATGTCAGGATTCTAATCCCTAGAATATTAATGTTAAGTGGCAGAACGGACTTTTAAGATAAAGGTTCTTCAGGGGGCTGGAGGGATGGCCTAGCGGTTAAGAGGTCCGAACGCTCTTGCAGAGGACCCGGGTTCGATCCCCACGCACCCACATGCGGCTGATGAACCGGTCTGTGACTCCAGTTCAGGAGAACTCCAGTTCCAGGGGAATCTGAGACCCTCTTCTGACCTCCGCGGCATCGCACGACCGGGTGCAGAAATAAAAAAAAACAATACATCATACACATAAAAATAAATAAATAAATAAAAAATAAAAAAAAAAAGATAAAGGTTTTCAAAATAAAAATTATTCTATTTTATTTCTCTGACGTTATTTATTTCTTTTCTTTTTTTTTTTTTTTTTTTTTTTTGTCTTTTTTCAGATAGGGTCTACCTGTAGCCTGTAGCTGTCCTGGAACTCACTCTGTAGACCATGCTGGCCTTGAACTCACAAAGATCCGCCTGCCTCTGCCTCCCAAGTGCTAGGATTAAAGGCGTGCGCCACCACGCCCGGCTCTCTCTGGGAGTTTAATCCATGGGTTCTTAAAAAGCAAAGAACTTGCTGGGGATAGTGCATTCCTTTAATCCCAGTATTTGGGAAGCAGAAGTAGGGAGATCTCTCTGAGTTCTAGGCCAGCCAGGACTACATAGTAAGAGCATGTCTTTTTTTGTTTTTGAGACAGGGTCTCCCTTGCAACCCTAAGCTGGCCTGGAACTCCCTATGTAGACCAGGGTGACCTTGATCTCCGAGAGATCTGCCTGCTTCTGCCTCCTGAGTACTGGGATTATAAGGCATACACCACCCACTTCATCTTGATATACTGGGACTAGCTACGGGGAAATTATAAATACTGCAGCCTCCTGTAGCAAAGCAGCAGCAGATGATAACCAGCAAAGGAATGGAGGCCTTGAGTCCTACAACCACAAAGTTTCCTCCCAGAAACTTGTAAGAAATGCAGCTGGTTGATAATCCTGGTTTTGGTACATGTGTTGTAAGTGCACACATGTGCAGTATCCAAAGAAGCTCAAAGAGGGGTTGGATCCCTGGAACTGGAGTTTCTGACAGTGGTCACCATGTGGGTGCTGGGAACCCAATCTGGGTCCTCTGCAAGAGCAGCTAAACTTTTTTGGCTCTGAAGATGGCTGATTTCAAAAGTAGTTATTACTGTGTACGAGGGTGGGAAGGAGGTGGCGATGGACATAGTACAGATAAGAAGAAATGCTGGCTAACTAGCTTTCCCTTTTTTTTTGGTCTTTTTGAGACAGGGTCTACCTATAGCCCCAGCTGTCCTGGAAGTCACTATGTAAACCAGGCTGGCCTTGAACTCAGAGACCTGCCTGCCTCTGCCTCCCAAGTGCTAGGATTATGGTGCGAGAGCCACCACACCTGGCTTCTTTCCACCTTTTTTTTTTAATGAATTTTTTTTTTTTTTGTAAGTGTATGAATGTACTGTCTGCATGTAGGTTTGTGCACCTGTGTCGTGCAATGCCTTGGAGGTCAGAAGAGGGTCTCGGATTCCCCTGGAACTGGAGTTCTCCTGGAATTGGAGTTACAGACAGTTCTTAGCCGCCATGTGGGTGCTGGGGATCAAACCCGGGTCCTCTGCAAGAGCAGTCGGTGCTCTTAACCGCTAGGCTATCTCTGCAGCCCTCTTTCCACCTTTCTGTATTTTCCCTCCCCTTTTGGTTTGTTTTTCAGATTGGATCTCACTGTGTAGACCAGGCTGGCCTCAAGTTCGTGGCCGGGCATGGTGGCACACACCTTTAATCCCAGCTCGGGAAGCAGAGGCAGGCAGATAGATCTCTGTGAGTTCAAGGCCAGCCTGGAGGTGCCTTTGATCCTAGCACTCAGGAGGCAGAGGCAGGGGGATCTCTGTGAGTTCAAGGCCAGCCTGGTCTACAGAGTGAATTCCAGGACAGCTGGGGCTACAGGGAGACCCTGTCTCGAAAAGACCAAAAAAAAAAATAATAATAATAATGGGTAAACTGGGTGCAATAGCATACACCTGTAATCCCAGCATTTGGGAGGTAGAGACAAGAAGATCAGAAGTTCAAGTTCATTCTAGTGTATGGGCTGCATAGTGAGTTTTGAGGCTGGCCTAGGCCTCTCTAGCTCCCTTCCCCCCTCTTTCTCTCACACACAAGCATACACACACACAGACATACAGCACACAGAAGAGGGCTAAGGATGTTGAAAAGTTGATAGACTGCTTGCCTAGCTTGCACAGAACCTTGAGTTTGATGCTCAGTGCAACTTAAACCAGGTATGGTGGCTCACACCTTTGATCCTAGCACTTGGGAGGCTCTAAAATAAAACAAATAAGGTAAAATGTGCCAGCAAGATGCTGAGTATGTAAGAGCACTTGATGTGCAAGCATGGGGACCTTAGTTCAAATATTCACCCAAATAAAAGGCTGAACATGGCTGCATATACCTGTAATCAAAGCATTGGTGGACAGAGATAGGCAAATCCTGAGAGTTCCTTGGCTGACTAGCCTAGCCAAAGCAGTGAGTTTCCAGTTCAGTGAGAGACCTTGTTTCACGGCAATAAGGCAAAGAATGTCTATAGACATCTGATGTCCTGCTGTGGTCTCCACATGGGAGTCTGGCCACATCTGCACATTAGCATGCACCAAACGACATAACACAACAGCACACAAATAAATACTTTTTTTTTCAAGATTAAAAGAAAAAAGCCCTTTCCTGTAATGGCTGTTTTCTGACAGGTGGTGTCTTGTGTAACCTCTTAGCCTCTTAGCCTGAGCATCCGGGGTTGCAAAAAGGAAATATTTTAAATTTTTTATTAATTTTTATTTATTTCTGTATGTGTATGAATGTCTGTGTATATGCATGCAAGTCTGTGCACCCGTGTTGTGCAAATGCCGCGGAGGTCAGAAGAGGGTCTCGGATTCCCCTGGAACTGGAGTTCTCCTGGAATTGGAGTTTCAGACGGTACTCGGCCGCCATGTGGGTGCTGGGGACCAAACCCGGGTCCTCTGTAAGAGCGGTCAGCGCTCTTAACCGCTAGGCCATCTCTCCAGGAAATATTTTAAATCAGAGTTGTATATATAGCATATAGCTTTGCTTTAGAAAGTTCGGTCCAGAGCCAGGCATGGTGGTACACGCCTTTGATCCTAGCACTTGGGAGGCAGAGGCAGGCAGATCTTTGTGAGTTCAAGGACAGCCTGGTCTACATAGCAAGTTCCAGGACAGCTGGAGCTACAGGGAGACGCTGTCTCAAAAAGACCCCCCCCCCAAAAAAAAATGTTCAGTCCTGAAAATCCCAACATCATGATTTCAGTTTCAGCATAATCTTGGTTCTTACTTCACTGCTGTTGGTTCAGCCTGTTGTTGAAGCAGTAGAAGCTAGAGATGCAGTTGCTCCCTTGTTAGATGTGGTTCTCAGCATTGCAGTAATGTGTAGTTGGGGGTATATGCTTGAAAGCAAAATGGACAGATGTAACTTTTTTTTTTTTTTAATTTTTTTTATTAATTTTATTTATTTCTGTATGTGTATGAATGTACTGTCTGCATGCAAGTTTGTGCACCCGTGTCGTGCAATGCCGCGGAGGTCAGAAGAGGGGTATCGTGCTTCCCCTGGAACTGGAGTTCTCCTGGAATTGGAGTTTCAGAGGTTCTCGGCCCGCCATGGGGCGCTGGGGATCGAACCCGGGTCCTCTTTAAAGCGCGTCGGCAGCTCTTAAACACTGCTAGGCCATCCCTCCAGCCTTTTTTATTATTTTTAATTATTAATTAAATTTTTCCATACATCATTTCTCAATCCAATTTAGAGTCATTTCACTTTCCATGCCCCCTACCCCACCTGAGTTCATGCACTCTGCCATACGTGTCTTGCAGCTTTTTCAGAGTCTTCCCAAAGTGTTTTTATTTGTTTCAAAGCAGAGGTTTATTGTTTTTGGGAGAACTTCACTGTTTCCGTCTTTTCTCTCTCTTTTTTTTTTTTTCCAGTTCTTTTTTTGTTGTTCTCCAACTTGTATTGCTTATATGTATATATATGTATATATATTGCTTATATGTATATATATACATACATATATTTATATGCACACATCTACACATACATAAATATATACATACATACACATATCACCTGAATTGGAGGACTTTTGTTTCTTTCTTATTTATTTATTTTTGGCTAAAAGATGTCATTTTCCTTAGGTGTTTGAAGGTTCTTCCTTGGCAAGCCCAAACAACCATCAGTCTTGCCCTTGTGCTCCACACTGGGGTTTTCCTTCCCATGGTCACCCAAATGAGGGCAGTAAGCACCGACGTTGTTTGATCTTCCGTAACTGCCTCAATACACAGCCTGGGTATCCAACAATGGCAGTTCAAATTCTGAAGAGGCTGAAACCCAGTATGCTCAGTCCAATGTGGATGTCTCAGCAGTTCCATCTGGCATTGGTTTGGAGGATTCTTGAGATGAGTCTTCAGTCATATTTGGAGGTTAAAAAGTTGTGTCTCATGTCTTTGAAGAGTGCCAAAAGAGAGTGGCAGCACAGAGTAGATACACTTGCCAGTAAAATTGAAACAGGCCAAAACAAAACAGTTTTCTCTTTTTTCTCTTTTATTTTTTTAAAAATAAGTCTAAGTTTTATATCTGAAGTAAATTTCTAGCTTACTGTTTATTTATTTCTGGTTATACTTTCCTTTTGGATGCTTAAGGTCACACAGTTAGCCAGATTAACCAAGGTTTTGTTTTTCAAGGTAGTTGAGGATCTGGTCCTCAGGGGTTCACTTGGTTTTTTTTTTTTTGGGAGGGGGGTGCAGATGTAACCTTTTTTTTTTTTTTTTTTAGACAGGGTCTCCCTATAGCCCCAGCTGGCCTGGAACCCACTCAGTAGACCAGGCTGGCCTTGAACTCACAGAGATCCATCTGCCTCTTGCCTCCCAAGTGCTAGGATTAAAGGTGTGCACCACCACGACCTGCTTAAAGGCAGTTCTTAGCTGCTAGGTGGGTGCTGGGAATTGAACCCAGGTCCTCTGGAAGAGCAGTTGGTGCTCTTAACCACTGAGCCATCTCTCCAGCCCCAGCCCCAGCCCCAGATGTAACTTTTTTTTTTTTTTTTTTTTTTTTTTGTCTTAGAGACAGGGTCTCCCTGTAGCCCCAGCTGTCCTGGAATTCACTCTTTAGACCAGGCTGACCTTGACCTCACAATGATCCGCCTGCCTCTGCCTCCCTAGTGCTAGGATTAAAGGCGTGCACCACTACGCCCTGCTCAGATGTAACTTTTTAAAACATTTTTTATTCTCTGAGTGTATTGACTACATCTATGTAAGTGCACCTGTGTTGTGCAATACCCTCAGAGGTCAGAAGAGGGCGTCAGATCCCCTGGAACTGGAGTTGCAGGTGGTGGTTAACTGCCATATGGGTGCTGGGAACCAAACCCAGGTCCCCTTAGTAAGAGCAGCCAGTGCTTTTAACTGCTGAGCCATCTCTCCAGCCTCTGGACAGATGTAACTTTGAAGAGCTCTTGTGAATCAGACTTCACCTAGCTAGAAACAAACCCATTATGTTGTTGATGCTAAACTTGAGGTTTGATATGTATAGTTCCTAATAACCAAGTTAATAGGATGGCTCCACATTTTTAATTATTTCTCAGAAAATGGGATCAGATACTTCTTAAATGAGGGGAAAATTGTTTACTTTATAATGAATAGTGCACTAAAAAAATGCAGCCTATAATTTGTATCTGCTTCTTAGCAAGAGGGTCAAAATTAAGTGACTTAAATTTACCTAAGTAGCCGGGCGTGGTGGCTTACGGCATTAATCCCAGCACTCAGGAGGCAGAGGCAGGTGGATCTCTGTGAGTTCAAGGCCAGCGTGGTCTACATAGTGAGTTCCAGACCAGCTGGGACTAAAGGGAGACCCTGTCTCAAAAAAAAAAAAATTTACCTAAATAGTGCCTCATAACTTTCAGAATTGTCAAAGCACAGGAAAGAAGGAAGTATTTGTTCAGAATTTAGCAAATCATCATAGTTGAATTATGATCACTGCCTCTGGAATCCTTGAGGAGTATTTTCTCCATGTTTTTAATTAAGTTTCTGTTTTATCTTCCATGTTGATTTTTTTTTTGTTTTCTTTTTTTTTTTTTTTGGTCTTTTCGAGACAGGGTCTCCCTGTATTCCCAGCTGTCCTGGAACTCACTCTGTAGACCAGGCTGGCCTTGAACTCACAAAGATCCACCTGCCTCTGCCTCCCAAGTGCTAGGATTAAAGGCATGCGCCACCACACCTGGCTGCATGTTGATAATTATACTTAGATATTAACTAGCCAAAATTGAAATTTATATGTCTGAAATTTTTATATCTAAATATTCTTCCTCCCACTCCCACCCCCACCCCCAGCTCCATATCTTGCTTCTAGATAGAAAAGTTCATCTTGTCTCAGATTCAGGAAAAGTTCTGGATTTACTCATCTCTAGATGTGTAGTATTAGATCAGAGGTTATTTTCAATGATACTGTAATCAGAGATCGGGAGAATAGTTTAATAAAAGTGTGTTCAGGGCTGGAGAGATGGCCTAGCGGTTAAGAGCGCCGACTGCTCTTGCAGAGGACCCGGGTTCCATCCCCAGCACCCACATGGCAGCTGAGAACCGTCTTTAACTCCAGTTCCAGGGGAATCCGGCACCCTCTTCTGACCTCTGCGGCATTGCACGACACAGGTGCACATACCTACATACAGACAGTACATTCATACACATAAAAATAAATAAGTAAAATTAAAAAAAATAAATATAATGAGGTTTAGTGCTCATAACTCAGAGAATTCTTAGGAAGATTGGTAATGGAAGCAATAGCATTTATCCTCTCAGGACTACTGTGAGATTTGAGGACCATTTGAAATGGCTGGCCTGGCTAGTCCTGGCTTTCTTCTGTCAGTTAAAATAGTGTTTATTGCTGATAATGGTCCACTTCTTTCTGCATTTTCATTGCTGCTGCCAAGAGTTCTTTTTGGGGGGCTCTTTGAGACATGGTTTCCCTGTAGCCCCAGCTTGCTTGGAACTCGATATGTATACCAGGCTGGCCTTGAACTCACAGAAATCCGCCTTCCTTTTCCTTCTGAGTGTTGGGATTAAAAGTGTGTGCCACCACACCCAGCTGAGTTCTTAGTTTTTAATAAGACTTTTTACTTGTACTCCCTATGTCTGGTGTGGCCTGCTAGGTGAGTAAGGTGCTGAATTGCTACTTAGATATTTATTGGTAAGTCACCCATTATAGATTGCCTCAGTTATTCAGGGCTGTTTGTATTGTATAGGCATGACAGATCTAAATATTCTTCATCCCAACCCCAACCCCAACTCCAGATCTTGCTTCTAGATAGAAAAGTTCATCTTGTCTCAAACTCAGGAAAAGTTCTGGATTTACTCATCTCTAGATGTGTAGTCTTGGATCAGAGGTTATTTTCAATGATACTGTAATCAGAGATTGGGAATGACTTGTGTTAGGATGTGCCTGCAGGAGGAATTCTTGCTGGGCTTTGGCATCTTTGCTGTCTTTTTTGTCTTTATTTTGAACAGCATCTCTCTATAGTACTGACAGGTCTGCAGTTTGCTGAGATCCTTCTGCCTCTGAACCCGAGGATTACAAACATGCACAACCACACCCTGCCTTTTTAAAAACATGACTAGGCAAATATTCTACCACTGAGCTATATAACATCTTGGCTCCTCTTTTTGGGGGGGAGGGGGACATCTTTTTGAGCCAGGGTCTCTCTATAGTCTCAGCTAGCCTGGCACTCATTGTGTAGACCATCCTGGCCTTGAACTCACAGAGATCCACCTGCCTCTGTCTCCTGATTGCTGGGATTAAAGGGGTGCACCACCGTGCCTGGCTGATTTTTCTTTTTAAACCTTTGTACGTGTATATACATGTGTACCAGTACATGCCATGCCGTGGCACATGAGTGGATGTCAGGACAACTTTTGGGAATTGGTTCTCTTTCTTTTAACTCTGTGGGAATCAGGGATTGAATTAAGGTAATCAGGTTTGGCAACAGGTGCCCTTACCCTCTAAGCTATCTTTTTTTTTTTTTCTCTGTCTTTTGAGACAAAGTCTTGTTGTGTAGCCCTGGCTAGCCTGGAATTTAGTATGTAGATCAGGCTGGCCTAATGATCTTCCTGTCTGCCTTCTGAGTGCTGGGATTAGAGGCATAGGCTACAGTGTCACAGGCTTTGCTCTGATGGTTTCATTGTTGTTTTTGTTTGTTTTCCTGTCTTTTTGAGACAGGGTCTCCCTTAGCCTCAGCTGGCCTGGAACTCACAGAGTTGTTTTAAGGGTCTCATTGTGTGGCCCTGGCTGCCTCAAACCCACAGAGATCTGCCTGCCTCTGCCTCCTGAGTGCCAGGATTAAAAGTATGTACTTCAAGGCTTGGCCTGTGCTTTTGGTGTTTTTTTTTTTTTTTAACGTATGATTTTTACTAGTCCAGGCTGGCCTTGACTTTGTAGTGACCCTCTAGGCTCTGCCTCCCAAGTATTGGGCTTAGAGGTGCGATTTATGTCATAAACTCTTTTTTTTTTTTTTTTTTTTTTACCCCTCTTTGGGGCTCGGGATTTTGAGACAGGGTCTTGTACCTGTCCTAGGGTTGACCTTGAATTTGAGATGATCTGTCTTTGTCAGCATTCTGAATGTTGGGATTACAGGTGTGAACCACCATGCCCAGCACCAAAAGTGCTTTTTAAAAAAAATTATGTGTGGTGGCGCACGCCTTTAATCCTAGCACTTGGGAGCCAGAGGTAGGTGGATCTCTGCTAGTTCAAGGCCTGCCTGGTCTACATAGTGAGCTCCAGACCCTACAGCTACCATCTATGACAGTTTTCAGGAAAACATTTAACAGAATGACTTTTATCTTCAACACCCAGGCTTTGTTAGCCCTCAAAAAGAGTCAATGCCAAAGCCCACAGGGGCTGCCACCCCAGTTAGCACAGGGAAGAGCGTGTCTAGCACTTTCTGCAGAAAAGCTGTGGTCTTTTAAAAACCTTTTCTGCAAATCACGTATATTATTTTTCAAGAAATTATTTTTCTTTAAAAATAACTATTTTTTCATGGGCGTGGTGGCGCACTTAGAAGGCAGAGGCAGGTGGATGGTTGTGAGTTCGAGGCCTGCCTGGTCTACAGAGTGAGCTCCAGGCCAGCTGGGACTAAAGGGAGACCCTGTCTCTTTGAAAAAAAAAAAAAAAAAAAAAAAAAAAAAGAAAAAAAAAAAAAAAAAGAGCCGCGGTGAGGTGGCTTGCATGCCTTTAATCCTAGACACTTGGGAGGCAGAGGCAAGCAGGTGAATCTTTGTGGAGTTCAAGGCCAGCCTGGTCTACAGAGTGAGTTCCAGGACAGCTGGGGCTACAGGGAGACCCTGTCTCGAAAAGAACAAAACAGAACAAAACAAAAACTTATTTCTTAAAAAGAATAAGTTCTTATTTCTTCAAAAGAATAAGTTGTTCTCTGGTTCTACCAAGGGCCTGAATTTGGAATATAATATTAATAACTAAGGAAGTAGCTCAGTGACAGAACACTTGTCTAGAATGTAGAAGATCCTAGGTTTGATCCCCAACACACACCCCCCATAAAAATTACTTTAAAGCTGGCATGATAATAGCACATGCCTGTAATGCCACCACCCAAGAGAAAGATTATAAGTTCCAAGACACCCAGGCTACAAAAGACCAACCCTATTTCCAAAAACAGGGATGTGTTTGATCACAGTACACAACTTATTGACATGTGAGTTCACAAGATCATAACCCAACACACAAATGAACCTTCTACTTTGGTTCCTACCTGCAAAAGATACAACATTCTTGGGTTTTGTTTTTGTTTTTGGTCTTTTCAAGACAGGGTCTCCCTGTAGCTCCACCTGGCTTGGAACTTACTCTGTAGACCAGGATGGCCTTGAACTCACAAAGGTGCGCCACCACACCCGGCTCAGCATTCTTGTTTTTATTTATTTATAAAATTTATTTTTGTATGTGTATGAGTGTACTGTCTGCATGTAGGTCTGTGCACCCGTGTCATGCAATGCCACGGAGGTCAGAAGAGGGTCTCGGATTCCCCTGGAACTGGAGTTCTCCTGGAATTGGAGTTACAGACGGTTCTCAGCCGCCATGTGGGTGCTGGGGATCGAACCCCGGTCCTCTGCAAGAGCAGTCAGTGCACTTAACCGCTAGGCTATCTCTCCAGCCCCCAGCATTCTTATTTTTAAATGGAAATATACACAAGCATTTTTTTTTTTTTATCAAAAAATAAGCTTAAGAAGTATACCAAAACAACACACAGCATTTGGGTCCTCTGTGTGAATTTCATTTGTACACCATTAAGTCAGAAAAATTGCTATCATTGTTAATTAATTCTACTCGAAAAACAGAAAAGTATTAGCCTCACAACTGATAGGCAGAAAACACATCATCTGTATACTGTATCTCCTTTCTACTTTTTCAGACAGGGTCTCTCTGTAGCCCCAGCTGTCCTGGAGCTCACTCTGTAGACCAGGCTGGCCTTGAACTCACAAAGATCCGCCTGCCTCTGCCTCCCAAGTGCTAGGATATTGTAGCTTTCAAAAATCAGACAATACAAGCAAAATAAAGCCACAGTCTGAAACTTAATTCCATTGGCCACCATTCTCTGGAAACTAAGGGTGGAAACTTTGACAGCTAGAATAATGCCTGTAATAATTATTGCCTCTACTTGAATGTTGGGGTTTTTTGTTGTTGTTGTTGTTGTTTTGTTTTGTTTTTGAGACAGGGTCTCCCTGTAGCTCTGGCTGTCCTGGAACTCACTCTGTAGACCAGGCTAGCTTTGAACTCACAGAGACCTGCCTGCCTCTGCCTCCCAAGTGCTAGGATTAAAGGCGTGTGCCACCACGCCTGTTTTTGAATGTTTCTTTTTTATTTGTTTATTTAATTTAATTTTTATTTTATTTTATTTTTTGGTCTTTTTGAGACAGGGTCTCCCTGTAGCCCCAGCTCTCCTGGAACTCACTCTGTAGACCAGGCTGGCCTTGAACTCACAAAGATCCACCTGCCTCTGCCTCCAGAGTGCCCAAATGTTTCTTAAGAGTGAGAGTGGCCTTGGGAGGCAGAGGCAGGTGGATCTTTGTGAGTTCAAGGCCAGCCTGGTCTACAGAGTGAGTTCCAGGACAACTGGGGCTACAGGGAGACCCTGTCTTGAAAAGTCAAAAAAAAAAAAAAGAAAAAAAGTGAGAGTGGCATTCGATACATTTTCACATTAGAAATAGTTTCAGGTTAAATAACCTACAACCCCTAACCTCTCCCCTTCAAACCCCCACAGGATCACTAATTGTTGAAGAACAGATTGAATTCAAGTCTATCTAGGATTCAGGACCTAAGCAGGTCTTATTAAATTCAGCACTATGTCCTTAACTCTATAATCCTGATTAGGGGTAGAGATGGGGTGAGACAGAGTCTTCCTGTAGTCTTTGCTGGCCTGGAACATGCTATGTTGATCATACTAGCATCAACCTCATAGAGATCTGCCTGCTTCTGCCCTGTGAGTGTTGGGACTAAAGTGTACACCGGCATACCTGGTTTGAACAGATTTTTTTTTTTAAGTATTTTTTTAACCACCACTAAAACTACTGCCATGAGATGCAGTCAATCTAAAGATGTAAGAGACAGTCACCAGGCGTGGTGATGCATGCCTTTAGTCCCAGCATTCAGGAGGCAGAGGCAGGCGGATCTCTGAGTTCAAGGCCAGCCTATTCTGAGACAGGCATGTCAACAGCTGGGTTCTTCCCCATTTTCTTACTTTTTTTTTTAAGTTTATGTGTTTGAGTGTATCACTTGCATGTATGTGCACCCATGTCATACAGTGTCTGAGGAGGTCAGAAGAGGGTGTCACATCTCCTGGAACTGGAGTTACAGATAAAGGTTGTTTACCACCATGTGGGTGCTGGGAATTGAATCTAGGTAAGCCATATCTCTAGCCCCTGAACATGTAGTTTTCTTAAGTTAGTGTACAGTTGAAATTTTGGAACTTGAAGGTCAGTGCCTACAGAGCACTGTGATTTAATTCTTTTAAGTGTTGATCACTTGAGGTTATAAACCGATTTTTTTGTTTGAAACTGATACACTTTTTATTCTCCAAAGTCTAGAGGAAGAACCCCTTTTTGGTGGTCAGGGACATAGTTCCCAGCATCTAATAAGTGTTTGCTAACTACTGAGTAATTACTCTGTTGTTGATTTGAAAGGAAGAGAGAAGCCGAGTGTGGTGGCCTTTAATCCCAGTACTCGGGAGGTAGAGATGGGCGAATCTCTGTGAGTTCAAGGCCATCTTGGTCTACAGAGCAAGGTCCAGGACAGCTGGTACTAAAAGGGAGACCCTGCCTCAAAAATACAAAAAAAATGAAAAAATAAAGAAAGGAAGAATTAGATTTAGCTACTCTTTTGCTTTCTTGTGTTCATTTGGCCTTTAATAAGTGCTACTGTGTTTGTTGTGTATGCTTGTGTACACGTGGGGAGGAGGGATACACTTAGCAGTGCCAGGTATAGGTGGAGGCCAGATCAGGTGTTTAATTATGGTATAATTTATTATGAGCAATGTTTAGGAGACTTGGCTTTCCAGATACACAATACTCATGTACTTGCCCAACTTTGAAATAAGCTGCTATTGGTTTAAAAAAAAAAAACTAACTAAAATAAGGCCTGGGAGATGGCTCAGGTGGGTAAGAGCGTTTGCTCTGGAAGCATGAAGGCCTGAATTCAAATCTCCAGTACCCAAGTCAGAGTTGGACGTGGCTACTCATGCTTGTAATCCCAGCATTGGGAAGTAGAGCCAGGTGGAGCCTTTGAGCTCTCTAGCCAGCCAGCCTAGTCCACACAGTTGTGTCCAGTGCAAACACTGAACATACAAAATAAATATAAAATGCTTTTAAAAGGTTGTTTGACATATTTCTTGACTTATGAAAGCTAAAGATCCAGTAAAGAAATTAAAATCAAAGACCAGTCTGGGAGTATTTAGAGAGGACAGTGAATTCCAGCTGGGCTTGTTTGTACACACTTGGGAAGCCAGCCTTTGCTACACAATAAGTGTCAGAGCAGCCTAGGCCAGAGTGAGACTATCTTAACAAAACAAACGGGAAGGGAAGGGGAGGGGAAGGGAAGGGGAGGGAAGGGGAGGGAAGGGGAATGAAAACCTGGAACTGTGAAGACCAACCAACATGACTGAATTCCAATTCTATTTGTAGTGAAGATTCTTTGGTCAATCTACTGAATTTATTTAGGCTGGTTTGTTATTTGTACATTAGGAAAAGCAATGTTGAGACGGACCAGCAAGATGGTTTATCAAGTTGCCAACCCTGACTACCTGAGATCTGTCTCTGGAACCCACATGGAAGAAGAGAACTTATTCCTTTAACCCCACATATGGTCCATGGTGTGAGCTCAAGCACACAAATAAATTAATTTTTTTTAAGGTGTGCACCACCACATCCGGCTTAAAGACGGTTCTTAGCCACCATGTGGGTGCTGGGAATCAAACCTGGGTCCTCTGCAAGAGCAGTCAGTGCTCTCAACTGCTGAGCCATCTCTCCAGCCCCAAATTTTAAAGAAAGAATTCCTGACTTCATCAGTTATTTAAAACTAAGGGACTCCAGACTTCTCATATCTAATTGCCCATTCAGAATCTCTTTTTTTTTTTTTTTTTGTATTTTCGAGATAGGGCCTTCCTATAGCACGCTGTCCGGGAACTCACTTTCTGTGACCAGGCTTGCCTGAAACTGCAAAAGATCTGCCTCACTCTGCTCCCGAGTGCTAGAATAATAAAGGCGAGTGTGCCACCATGCCTGAGGCTCCAGAATCTCCTTATTTTAAAAGTGTCTCAGCATTTTAAACTTTACATCAAAACCGATATGAAATTTATTTTTTTCCACCCCATCCCATATGACAACCAACAATACATCCAGCCAGAAATCTAAGTCATCTCCCACTTTATTTCCTAACCTACTTTGCTGTTAATTTTATGCCACAAATTTTTTAAAAAATAGTATTTTATCTGTATGAGTTATTGGATGTGTGTAAGTGTACCCATGTTGTGCAATACCTGCAGAATCAGAAGAAGGTATCAGATCCCCTGGAACTAGAGTTATAGATGGTTAGCTGGTGTGTGGGTGCTGGGAATGGAACCTGGATCGTCTGCAAGAGCAGCCATTGCTCTTAACTGCTGAGCCATCTCTCTAGCCCCAATGCCACAAATTTTATTCTCTAGGTTTTTTATGCTCCCCGCCCCAGATTAAGCTGGTACTTCTCTCACATAGCTTTTGTGACTGCTATTGTTTCCCCTGACCTATATTCAGTCTTACAAAGAGTTTTAGAGCTGTACCTCTGGCTCACTTTTCATCATTATTAGTTCACTTGAAAATCTTCATCTTGGCTCACACCTGCTCTGTCTGGCTCACCCTGTGTTATCAATGGATTCTGCTCTTGCAGATTCAGCCAGTCCACGATTAAAATACAATATCAGCTCGTGGTGTGTGGCGCACGCCTTTTAATCCTAGCACTTGGGAGGCCAGAGGCAGGCGGATCCTTGTGAATTCAAGCCAGCCTGCTCTACAGAATTGAGTTCCAGGACAGCATGGGACTACAGGAGACCCTTTCTGAAAAGACCAAAAAAAAAAAAAAAAAAAATACAATATTCCAAAAAATAAGTTAGATCTCTGCTGAACAGGTACAAACTTTGTTAGTCTCTAAGCAATACATTCTAATAGCTATTTACAGATAGAGTACTGTGTACATTGAGCATCATATTACAAATAATCTAGAGAGGATTTAAAATACACAGGGTGGTAAGGAGTTGATGTATGAAAATTCTGTTTATTTTACTTTATTTTTTAAAAGTAGTCTCTGTAGCCCAAGCTAGCCTTGAACACTCAGTTCTGCCTCAGCCTCCTGATTGGTGGGATTATAGGTATAGGCTACCACCAGTAGCGTGGTGTCATTTTATATAAGGAATTTTGAATATCTGCAAGTTTTGGTATCTGCTGGTGGTCCTGGAGCTAATCCCTTGCAGAAATGCAAGGAAAAATGTAAACCCAAGGTCTGGTACATACTGAGATGGACAAAAGAGAGAATATATGAAGGGGAAAAAAACCCACTAGTTGAGGAACTTTCCTTTTGTTAGGCTACATGGGAAATACATGTAGACATTTATGGAGGTGCAAGTGGCATCCTATAAGAGTAAAATGTGGGGCTGGAGAGATGGCTTAGCAGTTAAGGCATCCTCTGCTCTTGCAGAGGACCCAGGTTTGATTCCCAGCACCCACATGGCAGCTAAGAACGGTCTTTAACTCCAGTTCCAGGGGAGTCCAACGCCCTCTTCTGACCTCCATGGCATTGCATGACACGGGTGCACCAACCTACATGCAGACAGTACACTCATACATATAAAAATAATAAATTTAAAAAAAAGTAAAACACTGTTGATGGGCTCTCTCCTTGGTTTTCATATCCTTGGTTTACTGTCCTCTCTGTTGTCCTATCCCTCTAAATCCTATTTTATCTTAGGTTGCAGTTCAGGAGCCCCATTTATTCTCTCAAATGATTAATGAAGGCCAACCATTGAAGTTTATGTGAATGTTTCATTAATTGTTAAAGGTGGAATCGTTTCTTTGGTGTTCTCTCTGGAGAGTATGGGTATTTCCCTGGGACAATCTGCAGGCAGTGTGTGTCCAGTCATGGGTTGGCCTTCAAATGCTGGGGATTAAGTACAGTTCACATACTTTGTTTTTTTTAATTACATTTTGTTTATTGTGTATGTATATGTGCAGGTCAGAGGACAACCTGCAGGAGACATTTCTCTTACCATGTGGGTCCTGAGGATCAAACTTGGGTCATCAGGTTTAGTCGCAGGCACCAATATGTGCTGAGCCATCTCATTGGCCCAGGAATTTCTTGAGTAAGCAGTTTTGTAAATAAGTATATGAGTTATGTGATCTCATCTTTGGACCTAAGAACACCGGTATCATTGATTGTTTATCACACTTTGAGTATATGACATTGCCCTTCCTCCCAGCCTCTAAAACTTGGAGGCCTGGGGCTGGAGAGATAGCCTAGCGGTTAAGAGCACCGACGCTCTTACAGAGGACCCGGGTTCGATCCCCAGCACCCACATGGCGGCCGAGAACCGTCTGAAACTCCAATTCCAGGAGAACTCCAGTTCCAGGGGAATCCGAGACCCTCTTCTNCAAGATGAAAGTATTTCCAATAATTCAAGGCATAACATGGTAGATTCAACATATCTGCACACTTATTCTCCTTATAAATTCCCAATAAAATTGTTAATGGAATTTTAAGCGGCATAAACATGAGCCAGGGATGGTGGTACACACCTTTAATCCCAGCACTTGGGAAGCAGAGGCAGGGGAATCTCTGTGAATTCAAGGCCAGCTTGATCTACACAGTGAGTTCCAGGCCAGCTAGGGCTACAGGGAGACCCTGTCTCAACAAGACAAAAAAAAAAAAAAAAAAAAACTTGGAGGCCTGAAACTGCAGACATAAGGAAGCAACTCATCTGGCTTATCTTTTCTTGGGTTTGGCAACTAAGCCAAACCTTAAATACAACCTCGGAAAGACAGGGGTCTCTTAGAGCTCTCGGATAGATACATTCTAAATACTTCACATTCTAAATGCTTCACATATAGAGAAGTGTAAAGTAAACTGCCACGCACACCCCTTTCCTTTTTGAGACAGGGTCTTATTATATGTATAGCTCTAGCTAGCCTCGAACTCAGTATGTAGCCAAGCATATCTCTGAATTTAGGGCAGTCCTTTAGCCCCAGTGCTGAGATTATAGGTCTGCTTACACTCTGTATGATTGTCTTAACTAGTTTATGATTACATGAAGAGAGATCACTATTAGGGTGTCACAGTCAGTGGTAGAAATGTGGTTTTTGGTCTCTGGGCTAAAAAGTAGTTTTTTGTTTGTGAATAAATTTCCCTGTTTGGGCTATCTGCTTTCTCATTACATTAGAATATATTATGGCATTTTCATAGATAAGTACAATGTACTTCAATCCACACCCTTTACATTTATTTATTTATTTGTCTTTTTGAGACAGGGTCTCTGTGTAGCCCCAGCTGTCCTGGAACTCACTATGTAGATCAAGCTAACCAGGAACTCACAGAGAGTTGCCTACCTCTGCCTCCTGAGTGCTGGGATTAAAGGTGTGTACCACCACAACCCCCCTTGAAGCTTTCTTTATCTGTAGTTTATGTGTATGAGTATTTTACTTGCATGTATGTGTATGCTCCCCATGCATGAAATGCTTAAAGAGGCCAGAAGAGGTTCCCTCTGGAGTTATAAGCAGTTGTGAGCCATCCAACATGGGTGCTGGGAATGGGTCTTGGTCCTCTACCAAAGCAGTACATGCTCTTAATCACTGAGACGTCTCTCCAGCCTTAATTTTTGTTTATGTGTGTTCACATTTTTGTGTATGAGGGTACATACTGGTGTGGAGGTCAGAGGACAGTTACAGGGCTCAGGTTTTCTGTTTTTTTTGTTTGTTTGTTTGTTTTGTTTTTTAATATTTTGGTTGTTAGCCTTTAGTGGCTGCACTATCCCTCCACATCTCTGGTGCTTGATTTGTCAGTTCTTGGTATTATGTTAAGAGGTTTAGAGGTTTTGGAGTCCTTTTGTATAAAGTCTTTTCCTACTCTTCATCTTGAAGAATTTCCCCTATGTATGTTTTCCTCTAGAAATTTCGAAGTTTTAGGTCTTACATTTTGATCTAGTTTGATTTTTTACGCTGGGTATGAGGTTGGGATTTAATTTTATTCTTTAACATGTGAGTGGAAATCATTTTTCTTGGTGTTTGTGTTTTGAGAGAGGGTCTCTCAATCCCAGCTGATCTGGAACTCGCTATGTAGACCAGGCTGGCCTCAATCTCACATTACCTAGAGGTCTGCCTGCCTTGCCTTCCAAGTGCTGGCATTAAAGGTATGTACCCAGGTACCTAGACCCTGCTGATACCAGTTTTCTTAAACCCACTGTTAAAAGTTTTTATTGGAAATTATTTCAAAGTTACATGAGAGGCAAAGATAAAAAAAAAAGTGGGGGCTGGAGAGACGGCTGGGCAAGAGCACTGTCTGTTCTTGCAGAAAACCTGTTTGGTTCTCAGCACCCACGTGGCAGCTAACAACCATCCTTAACTCCAATTCCAGGGAATCCAAAGCCCTCTTCAGTCCTCTGATGCATTGCACAACACAGGTGTACTTATACATGAAGGCATAACACTTATACTTAATACTTCTTTAAAAAAATTATATATAATACTTCTTTAAAAAAAATCTTTTTAAGGGCAGAAAACCCATAAAATTACCATAAGGGCACACTTCCCCTTCTGGGTATATATCCTAAAGAATTAATACCAAGCTTCAGACAAGTTTTTATTTTTTTATTTTTTGGTCTTTTTGAGACAGGGTTTCCCTTTAGTCTCAGCTGGCCTGGAGCTCACTATGTAGACCAGGGTGGCCCTTGAACTCACAGAGATCACCTGCCTCTGCCTCCCGAGTGCTGGGATTAAAGGCATGCAGCACCATACTCTCAGACAAGTATTTTTACGCCCATATTTATAGCAGCATAATTCACAATAGCTAAAATGTTGACCCAGCCCAAGTTTCTACCAGCAAGTGAAAAGGTGAGTGGGGAATTATTCAGTCCTAAAGAATAAATCTTTACGACCTTATCCTAGAAAATAAATCAAGTATAAAAGGACAATATGGTTTAAATTAAAGAGAAAATAGAATTGTGGATACAAAAAGTGGGGTTTATTTTTAACTGATACAGAGTTTTAGTTTGGAATGGTGAGCACTTCTAGAAATAGATGTGTAGTGATAGCTACAAAAGAATATGAATATTGGGCTAGAGACATGGCCTAGCAGTTAAGAGCACCGACTGCTCTTCCAGAGGACCCGGGTTCGATCCCCAGCACCCACATGTCAGCTGAGAACCGTCTGTGACTCCAATTCCAGGAGAACTCCAGTTCCAGGGGAATCCAACACCCTCTTCTGACCTCCGTGGCATTGTACGACACGGGTGCGCAGACCTGCATACAGACAGTACATTCATATAAATAAGTGAATGAATGAATGAATATGAATATGACCAGTATACTAAATTGTATATTTAACATGATTGAAACAATACATTTTGCATATATTTTTAAGTTTAAAAAGTGTTTCAAAGTATGACAAGTACAAAGAGTGTTGGTAAACCTGTAACCCAGACTTGCCCATTATATTGATTTTTGTTTGTTTGTTTGTTTGGTGTTTGTTTTGTTTTTAAATTTATTTTTATGATTTTGAGACAGGGTCTCCCTATAGCTCCAGCTGTCTTGGAATTCACTCCTTGAACTCACAGAGATCTGCCTGCCTCTGCCTCCCAAGTGCTGGGATTAAAGACATGTGTCACAAAAGCCTGGCCCCAATTATATTTTTTTGTGTGTTTCTTTTATTTTTTTATTTTGTTTGTGTGTGTGTGTGCATGTGAATGCACATGCATGAAGGTGTGTGTGCAGGCTGAAGGATAACCTACCTGGGTGCTTGCCTAAAGGCAAACTACTTCCTTTTGAGATAGGGCCTCTCAGCCTAGAGCTCACTAATTAGGCTAGGCTAGCTGGCCAGCCAAGCCCCAGGAATCCCATTTCTGTCTCTCTAGCAAGGGGAGTACAGCGGTCTATACCCATCCCACAACAGCCTCCGTTTGTTTTTTTTTTTTTTTTTTTTTTTTTCCCCTCTCTCCAGCCGCTTTTAACAGAAGCGGGATCCATCAAGTCCATATGCTTGCAAAGCAAGTGCTAATTGAGCCATCTGTAGCCGCTTACTTTTTTTTTTTTTTTTTATTTTTTATTTATTTTTGATGTGTATAATGTACTGTATCTGCATGTAGGTCTGTGCACCCATGTATGCAATGCTGCGGAGGGTCAGAAGAGGGTGTTGGATTACCCTGAACTGGAGTAAAACGGGTTTTCAGCTGCCAGTGGGTGCTGGGGATCCGAACCCGGGTCTCCTCTGCAAGAGCGGTCGGCGCTCCCAACGCTAGGCCATCTCTCCAGTCCCCAGCCCCTACTCATTTTAATATTTTGCTCCATCTGTTTTATCATCTATGAGTATATGCGTATTTTGTATACACATTTATACACGAAAGCAACCAAATTATTTCACCAGTATGTCTTTTTTTTCATCAGTATGTCTTAATAATTGTGGTTATATGCTAACTTAATAATTTTACATTAGCATAATGCTTAATATGCCATTTCTGAAGTCTAGTTTTGTCAATATTTTTTCTATAGCATCTCTACCTGCAGTATAGGGTACACTCACGAGAAGAGTATTGAATTTACTTATGTCTCTTTAGCCTCATTTTATCTTTTATGATAATTTATTTTTAAATTATATGTATATGGTAGTGGTTGCACGTCTTAATCCTAGACATCGGGAGGCAGAGTGCAGGTGGACTGTGTGAGTTCAAGCGCCAGCGCCTGGTCTACAGAGTGGAATTCTCAGGCCAGCTGGGGCTACAGGGGAGACCTTGTCTAAAAAGACCAAAAAAAAGAAAAAATTAGTATTTTATACTAGCTGATGTTTTTTGTTTGGAGACCGGGTTTCATACCCAAGCTGGCTATGCATCTTAGGGTGACCTTGAATTCCTGATCTGGTTCTCCTGACTCCACTTCCTGAGTGGTGGGCTTACTGGTGTGTGCCACCACACCACAGGCTGCCCTAATATTTTTATTTTGTTTATAAAAATGATTAATTGACTGAAAGAAAGAAATAAAAAAAAAAAACGGCCGGCGTGGTGGCGCACCCACCTTTAATCCTAGCCACTTGGGAGGCAGAGGCAGGCGGATCTTTGTGAGTTCAAGGCCAGCCTGGTCTACAGAGTGAGTTCCAGGACAGCTGGGGCTACAGGGAGACCCTGTCTCAAAAAGACCAAAAAAAAAAAAAAGAAAGAAAAAAAATACTGATTTCTGTTTTTAAATTTGATGAGATCAAGTATATCCTTCAAACATTTCCTTATCTGCTAATTATATAAGGTTTCCCAAATGATAGCCTTAACAGAAATAAAAATAATTCTGCTGGGCATGATGGCTCACGCCTTTAATCCTAGCACTCCGGAGGCAGAGGCAGGCGAATCTTTGTGAGTTTTCAAGGCCAGCCTGGTCTACAGAGTGAGTTCCAGGACAGCTGGGGCTGCAGGGAGACCCTGTCTCGAAAAGACCAAAAAATAAAATAATAATAATAATTCCAAATGCTAGCGTTGACATAAATAATCTGGAAGATGTAGGAGCTATTCCTAGTTATCAAAAATTAGTTAATTGCTAATTGATGCTGGTGATTTTATCATTCTAGGACCTTTTTTTTTTGTTTGTTTGTTTGTTTTTGTCTTTTCGAGACAGGGTCTCCCTGTAGCCCCAGCTGTCCTGGAACTCACATTGTAGACCAGGCTGGCCTTGAACTCACAAAGATCCGCCTGCCTCTGCCTCCCGAGTGCTAGGATTAAAGGCGTGCGCCACCACGCCCGGCTCATTCTAGGACCTCTTACATGCCCATTTGAGCCGCAGAAGGCTACTGAAAGGAAAATATTATTACAAGTACCTTTTGTGAGATGTAGAAACAGTGGCAGTGTCACTGTATCAGCAAATTCCAGAGTTGTAATCCTCCCCCCCAAATAAGCAACACTGTTTGATACAGCTGTGAAACATTAACAAGCCAGAGATATATTTGAGGCCATTATTATTATTAGCAAAATGATTTTTTTCCCAGTATACTTTGAGAAAAAAAATAATTTGTTGGCCTTTTTACATTTTGTTTTCTGCAGTTTGAAGAAAACAGGTCTGAAACAAGGTCTTACCCCATCTGCCTCTGAACATCGTGACTGCCAGATCTTCAAACATCAAGTTCAGCTTTCTCCACCAACCTGTCTGACATGTCGGTACCCGTGCCAAGCAGGGCCAGAGTTTACACAGATGTTAATACGCACAGACCCCGAGAATACTGGGATTATGAGTCACATGTGGTGGAATGGGGGTAATTGTTTCCATTTGCTTCACTATACTCACAGGGCTGGATTTTGTGGATTTGTTGAGTAATTTATGTCAGTAAGCTTTCCCTGAGTCCCCTCCAAATCTCAGAGGCAAAGATCAGCTTGTTTTCTTCTTTGGGCTGCAAGTTGGATTACACAGGAAAGAAGATTACTGATTTGTCAATTTGAAATTTGAAAATCATTTCAGTCTTCTAATTTATATAGTCTCTTCATGAGGCTACTATAAAAGACTTCACCTATCAGCTTGCTGATCAAATTCTAGCCCCCATTTAAGAACCTTGGGAAGTTGAGGGCGCAAAACACAAATTTAGGGCTCTCCTGAGCTACTAAGTTCAAGGCTAGCATGTGTATCTAGCATTACAGATAGGTGAGAATTGATACTAGAGAGACTGAAAACCTCAAACTCTTACATGAAGTATTCTTGAGATCAGAGAACCTGTCCCATGTAGTACTAAAAGATGAAACAGTTCTCCAGAAAAGTGTTTGAGAAGCAAGATTTAAAATTTTGTTCCCCTTACTATGAGACTGGGGGTATACACCACAGACTCCAGCCCCAGCTTCATCCTGAACAGTTGGAGTCTTCCTTGGCAGCTGGTATGGCCTTCATAGTTAACACATGCAAGGCTCATTTGATGTTTGTATTTCCTGTCTCAACGTGGCATTAAATTGATCGGTGTTATCACTTCCTGTGATAAAAACATTATGATATTTAAGTACACAATAAAGCAATTTGAAAACTCGCCAAGATACAACTCGGGTATGGTGGTATACACTGGGACATGAGGCAGGGTTACCTTGAGTTGGAGGCTAGCCTGGGCCATGTAGTGAAACCTTGTTTCAAAAAAAGCAAAAAGAAGCTCCCACACTACTTTTTGAGCTCCGTGTGATTTTTCCACAGCCTATAAGTGGTTAAAGCTGTCTTCCTGAACTGTTGAAGGGTATGTTTTCATTCTAGTATGCTGTAATATTTGACAGTAAGCACTTTTTCAGTGTGCTTAGTGGAGACACTACCTTAGCAATACCATCAAGAACCATGATACAAACCAATAAATGTTATCACTGTTGATAATCTAACAGTCCTGTAATGTTACAGACTTTGAACTCTAGGTACTCCCTATATTTTACTGCAGAAATCTCAGTGTCTTATCGTTAAAACCAAGTGCTTTATACCTAGCTTTGCTTAAATGGTGCTAAACAACTCTTTTAAATGATTACCATGGTGCTGTTTGCTTGAATGGCCGATTTGGTATATGTTGAATTATAAGAACTGAATACAATTTTTTTTCTTTCTTTTCTTTGTTACACAAAATTGAACCTAGAGCCTTGTAGATGGTAGACAGGCACTCAACCACTAGACTATAGCCCCAACCCCTCCCAATCCCTTTATCCTATGATATTTATTTATTTACTTACTTATTTATTTATTTATTTTTTGATATAAGACCTCATGTAACCCAAGATGGCCTCAAACTTACTGTGTAGCACAGGATAACCTTGAACTCCTTCTCTTTTTTTTTTTTTTTTGGTCTTTTTTGAGACAAGATCTCTCTGTAGCTCTGGCTGTCCCAGAGCTCTGTAGACTAGGCTGGCCTTAAACTCACCGAGATCCACCTGCCTCTGTCTCTCAAGTGCTAGGATTAAAGGCGTGGGCCACCATGCCCGGCATTGAACTCCTTAAAAAAAAAAAGTAACATTTTATTTTTATTGTATGTGTATGAGTGTTTTGCCTGCATAAGTGTTCCCAGGTTGTGTAGTGCCTGCAGAGGTCAGAAAAGGGCATCAGATCCCCTGGAACTGAAGTTATGGATGTTTACAGCCACTACGTGGATGCTGGGAACTGAACCCCTAAGCAATCTGTCCAGCTCAACCTTGAGCTTCTGTTTTCTGCTAGGGTTACTGGTGTGCTGTGTTATCTGGTGCTGGGGATCAGACCCAGAGCCTTTTGTCTGGTGTATGAGTACTGTGCCAGCTGAGCTACTTCCCACCACAGCTTTTCATTTTCTTTATTGCTTGGGGGGGGGGATGACGACGGGTGGACGACCACAGCTTTTCATTTTTCTTTATTGCCAGGGTAGGGGTGGTGCTTTAAAAATGTTTTATCACCTGGGCTGGAGAGATGGCCTATGGTTAAGAGCACCAACTGCTCTTGCAGAGGACCCAGGTTCAATCCCCAGCACCCACATGGCAGCTGAGAACTATCTTTAACTCCGGTTCCAGGGGAATCCGACACCCTCTTCTGACCTCCGCAGCATTGCACAACATGGGTGCACAAACCTACATGCAGACAGTACATTCATACACATACAAGAATAAATGAATTTAAAAAAATGTTTTATCACCTATTTATTTAGTGCTGGAGGGTATATAACAGGGAATTGGTTCTCCCATTATATGGGACCTGGAAATTGAACTTGGGTCTTCAGGCTTAGTGTCAAGGGCCTTTACCTTCTATACCATCTTACCTGCCCCTTTTTTTTTTTTTTTGAGACAGGATTTTGTATACTAAGGATGACCTTGAACTACTGATCCTGCTGCATTCACATCCCAAGTGCTGGGATTATAGGCATGTCCTACCAGTCCCATTTCTTTTTTCTTTTTTACTTTTTTTAGATAGAGTCTGTAAGTTACATACTCTCTGCAGTCCAGGCATGCCCTGAATTTGTGATTCTTCTCCCTCAGCCTCCCAAGTAGCTGGGGTTAGAGGAATGCAACACCAGTGTCGTAGAATTAAGCCTTAATGGGTTTTGTTGCTTATTTGCCTGTTTTTTAAGCAGGCTCTCACTATGTAGCCCAGGCTAGCCTTGAGCTTGACATTCCCCTCCCTGAACTTACTGAGCCCTAGGATCCCAGGTGTGTACTATATCACTCCACCAGCTAGGCTTACTAAATTAACTGTCTTTATTCTTTGCTAGAGCATGGGCCCCTAATTTGGCAGCAGGGGAAGTAGGAAATATTAACATTGACCTTATTCTTTACCTCTGTTTATGACTTCTGATATTGCTTACTGGTTACAAGGTATGGGTCAAAGCAAGACCTTTAATTTGGGTTCATTATCTCTAATAAGGACTTTATTATGAGGATAATCCTCAGATTCTGTCCTGAAGGACAAGTTTACCATGTCAAACCCATATATATTTGGAAGCCTTGTAGTCAGAGCTCCTCAGTAAGAAAGCACTGTGCCTAAGTGTAGCTAAACTTTAGTTGTTGAGTTTTACTAAGTGACAACGTTGGACTAGTCAGTATGAAGTAGGAATGTATCAAAATTAGTTACTGAGGGGGGGAAACAGTCTGTTGTTGGAGATAGACGTATAATTAATAAATCCTAATCCAAACTGTGTTCTGTGCCATTAAGAGCCTAAGCAGTTTAGGATTTGGAAGAATAATTAAGGAAACATACATTTTTCCTTTTACTTTTTCTTTATTTATTCATTTATTTATTGAGACAAGGTCTCTTCTTTAGTCTCAGCTGGCCTGGAGCTGGCTGTGTAGATTGGGCTGGCCTTGAACTCACAGAGATCCACCTGACTCTGCCTCCCAAGTGCTGAGATTAAAGGCATGTGCCACCACACCCAGCCTTTTTAAAATTAGTTTTGAGACAGGGTCTCATGTAGCTTGGGCTAGCCTCAAACTTGGCAAGTAACTGAGGATGACCTTAACTTCTTATCCTCCTACTTCTATCCGATGAGTTCTGGGAATACAGGTGTGTGCCACCATGCCTGGTTTATATGGCACAGTGCTGGGGGCTTGAACCCAGGGCCTTGTATATGGTATAGTATGCTAGGCAGGCATTCTACCACTTGAGCTACATCTCCAGTCCATGTTTTTCTGTTTCTAATATTTGATATACAGTTTTTTAAATTTTTTTTATTTATTTTTTATGTGTATGAATGTACTGTCTGCATGTAGGTCTGTGCACCCGTGTCGTGCAATGCTGCGGAGGTCAGAAGAGGGTGTCGGATTCCCCTGGAACTGGGAACCGCTAGGCTATCTCTCCAGCCCTGGTTTTTGTTTTTTTTTGGGTTTTTTTTTGTCTTTTTTGTTCTTTTCGAGACAGGGTCTCCCTGTAGTCCCAGCTGTCCTGGAACTCACTTTGTAGACCAGGCCGGCCTTGAACTCACAAAGATCCGCCTGCCTCTGCCTCCCAAGTGCTAGGATTAAAGGCGTGCGCCACCACGCCCGGCTTGGTTTTTGTTTTTAAAAAGAGTGCAATGTGGGCTGGAGAGATGGCCTAGCGGTTAAGAGCGCCGACCGCTCTTGCAGAGGACCCGGGTTCGATCCCCAGCACCCACATGGCGGCCGAGAACCATCTGAAACTCCAATTCCAGGAGAACTCCAGTTCCAGGGGAATCAAACACCCTCATCTGACCTCCGAGGCATTGCAAGACACAGGTGCACAAACTTGCATGCAGACAGTACATTCATACACATACAGAAATAAATAAAAAAAATTAAAAAAAAAAAAAAGTGCAATGTGGGGACTGGAGTGATGGCCTAGCGGTCATCTGAAACTCCAATTCCAGGAGAACTCCAGTTCCAGGGGAATCCAACACCCTCTTCTGACCTCCGCGGCATTGCACGACACGGGTGCACAGACTTGCATGCAGACAATACATTCGTACACATACAGAAATAAATAAAAAAAATTAAAAAAAAAAAAAAGTGCAATGTGGGGACTGGAGTGATGGCCTAGCGGTTGTCTGAAACTCCAACTCCAGGAGAACTCCAGCTCCAGGGGAATCCGACGCCCACTTCTGACCTCCGCGGCATTGCACGACACGGGTGCACAGACTTGCATGCAGACAATACATTCGTACACATACAGAAATAAATAAAAAAGAGTGCTGACTGCTTTTGCAGAGGACCTGGGTTCGATCCCCAGCACCCACATGGCGGCTGAGAACCATCTGAAACTCCAATTCCAGGAGAACTCCAGTTCCAGGGGAATCCAACACCCTCCTCTGACCTCTGTGGCATTGCATGACACGGGTGCACAAACCTACATGCAGACATTCATACACATAAATAAAAACATAAAAAAAAATTTAAAAAGTGCAATGTAACATCGAGGGGCTGGAGAACTGGCTCAGTGGTTAATAGTTCTTGCTTGCTGCTCTTGCAGATGACTGGGGTTCAGTTCCCAAGCACCCACGTCCCTATCTCTAGTTCCAAGGGATCTCATACCGCCTTTTTTTTTTTTTCTGGCCAGACCAGGCACACACATGGTACATATACATATATGCAGGCACCATTCATATGCAGTAAAAGTAAATGTTGGTGTTATTGTTACCATTAGCCAAATAAAACCTTGTTTTTAAAAAATATAATGTAAGCTGGGCATGGTGGTGCATGCCTTTAATCCTAGCACTTGGGAGACAGAGGCAGGCGGATCTCTATGAGTTCAAGGCCAGCCTGGTCTACGGAGCAAGCTCCAGGACAGCTGGGACTAAAGGGAGACCCTGTCTCAAAAAGACCAAAAAAACCCAAAACAAAAAAAAACAATGTAAATGTGAAATATCCCTTACTGTTTTGTTTTGTTTTGTTTTGTTTTGTTTTGAGACAGTCTTCTGTAGCCCAGAATCTCCTGTAAACTTTCTGTATATAGCCCAGGATGATCTTGAACTCTCTGATTATCCTGTGTCCATCCTCAAGTGGTAGGATTACAAATGTACATTTCCATGATGGGCAGTGTAAGTTGAGTTGATAATTTGATCTTTTGAAATCATTATGACTTTGTTTTTGTTCACAGAAATCAAGACGACTACCAGCTTGTTCGGAAGTTGGGCAGGGGTAAATACAGTGAAGTCTTTGAAGCCATCAATATCACAAATAATGAAAAAGTTGTTGTTAAAATTCTTAAGGTGAGTACAAGAAGAGAAATAATCTCAGAAAATTTGGAATATGGAGTTTAAAAACTAATAGTGGTACCTTTTTAGAAAAAATACTATTTTTTGTGTATGAGTATTATCACTTGCATGTTTGTAAGCCCACCCATGTTGTACAATGGCCAAGGAGGTCAGAGGAGGGCATCAGATTCCCGGAACTAGAGTTACAGATGGTCCTTACCCACTATGTGGGTGCTGGGAATCAAAGTTCTTTGAAAGGCTTTTTTCACCAGTTAAGCCCCGTTGTATCCTTTGTTTTTTTTTTTTTTTTTTTTTTTTTTTTTTTTTTTTTTTTTTTTTTTTTTTTTTTTT
>VZQC01010006.1:441583-512605 GCA_009823505.1 Rhizomys pruinosus
TTTTTTTTAGGATAGGGTCTCCCTGTAGCCCCAGCTGGCCTAGAGCTCTATGTGTAGACCAGGCTGGCCTGGAATTCAAGATATCCACCTGCCTCTGCCTCCCCAGTCCTGGGATTAAAGGAATACACCACCAGGCCCAGCTATAGAATGCTTCTTGATATGAGCAATGCCCTGGGCTTGAGTCCTGCCTCAGGGAGAGGGTGGGTGTTAAAACAGCTGAGAAAATAACTTAGTAAAACATTTGCCTTGCAAGCCTGAGGACCTAAGGTAACATCCCTAGCATCCACCTAAAAAAGCCAGATGTGAAGCTGGGCATGGTGGCGCATGCCTTTAATCTCTGTGGTTCTAGGCCAGCTGGGGCTGCTACAGGGAGACCCTGTCTCAAAAAGACAAAAAAACAGAAACAAACAAACCAGGCAGTGTGTGTGTCTGAAATCACAGTGTTGGGAGACAGAAACCAAAGTGTCCCTGGAGCTTGCTGGCTAGAGCTGCTTGGTAAGCTTTGGGTTTAGCAAGACACCATTTCTCAAAAAGTAAGGTAGGGAGGTAGCAAGATGGGAAAGGTGCTTGCTGCCAAGCCTGACAACCTTAGGTAAGTCCCTAGAACTCACATGGCAGAAGAGAACAGATTTTTCAAGTTGTCCTTTGACCTCTCTGCATGTGCCGTGGTGGGTATGTGCTCACACACAGAGTAAGTAAACATAAAATAATCAAAACCGAGAAGCAGTTGAGGAAGCAGGTGTGTACATGCCCATACCTACACACACACACACACACACACACACACACACACACACACCCCTATACCTCAAAAAAAGGAAAAAGTGGTAGTTGCTTAGCTCCAGCTGACTAATGCCATATACCAGTATAGGTCTGGTATTTTCTTGATACTCTTATTTTGGCAAGAGTGCCTGGAAATCAGTATCTGTGTATTCTGATGTATTTTTTTGAGACAGGGTCTCCCTTTAGTCCTAGCTGGCCTGGAACTTGCTATGTAGACCAGGCTGTCCTTGAAGTCACAGAGATCCACCTGCCAGGCTCAAATATTTTTGAAAATATTACATAGATCACATTTAGTTCATGGACCATCAGCACGAAATTTCTAATTGAGTTATTGCTGCACTGCATTATATTGGGAATTTAGTTCATACTTCCTTAACACAGAAATGTCTGTTACTAAGATATTCCTAAACATTTTCGATTTATAGCTTGTCCCAGGATATATTTTTTTTTATTTATTTATTTTTTGGTCTTTTTGAGCCAGGGTCTCCCTTTAGTCCCAGCTGGCCTTGAACTCACAGAGATCCGCTTGCCTTTGCCTCCCAAGTGCTGGGATTAAAAGGTGTGTGCTACCACGCCTGGCAGGAATGTTTTTAAGTATTTTTTATTTTATGTATCTGAGTGTTTTGCCTGCATATATGTAAGTGCACCCATGTTGTACAATACCCAGGGTAGGCAAAAGAGAGCATGGGCTCTCCTGGAACTGGAGTTACCAATGGTTGATAACAACCATATGGATGTGGGATTCAAACTTGGGTCTCAGTAAGTATATTTTAATAACTTGGTAGCTATTTAAAGTAAAATTTTGGGGTTAAGAGCATTTTATACTCTCACAGATGACCTGGTGATGATCTCCTGCATCCTTATGGCAGTTAACAACCATCTGTATCTCCAGTTCCAAGGGACTCAGAATCCTCTCTGGCCTCCGCAGGCACCAGGCCCATAGATGGTACACGTAAAAACATGCAGGAAAAACAGATTCACATTAAATAAAGATCAATAAAGTCTTATATTTTTATTGATATTCATTGAAAGTACATTCAGGAAGTGAAGCAGGAGTAGTATCATGAATTTGACCTGGGCTACAACATGAGATTGTGCAGGAAGGAATCAAAGGACCCATGTTTCGTTCTAATACAATAAAAGCTTTTTTGGTTTTTTTTTTGTTTTGTTTTGTTTTTTGTCTTTTTGAGACAGGGTCTCCCTGTAGCCCCAGCTGTCCTGGAACTCACTCTGTAGACCAAGCTGGCCTTGAACTCACAAAATCCACCTGCCTCTGCCTCCAGAGTGCTAGGATTAAAGGCGTGTGCCACCACACCCGGCTTAGTAAGAGCTTTTTTTTTATTGCTGGTCATGGTGGTACACACCCTGAGTCACCAGCATTCAGCAGGCTGAGGCAGGTGTCAAGGCCAGCCTGGTCTACATAATGAGTTCCAGGACAGATTGGGATTGGGCTTCAGGGAAACCATGTCTCAAAAAAAAAAAAAAAAAAAAAAAAAGAAGAAGAAATACCTTAATGTTTCTAGCCTTTTAAAACGTTCATTTGTACGGTTTTGAAACATTAACATGTTAAAAAATTTAATTGAAATTAAGTGCTAATTCTGTGGTTGTCTGGTCTCTGTATTGGAAATCTGTTTTTTTTTTTACATCAGAGTACCTGGCACAGTGCTGGGAGAAGGGGATTCTGTTTCCTTCAGGGAGCACATATGTATGTAAGCTACTTTGGATGTGGGGTGTTTTGTTTTGTTTTGTTTTGAAACAGGGTCCCCCTTTAGTCCCAGCTGGCCTAGAGCTGGCTATGTAGACCAGGCTGGCCTTGAACTCACAGAGATCCACCTGCCTCTGCCTCCCAAGTGCTGAGATTAAAGGCGTGCGCCACCACACATAATGTAAGCTACTTTGTATTACATTACCTTGAAGCATTCTGACCTAATTTTTTTTTTCTGATATGCCTTTACCATTTCAGCCAGTAAAAAAGAAGAAAATTAAGCGTGAAATAAAGATTTTAGAAAATTTGAGAGGTGGTCCCAACATCATCACATTGGCGGACATTGTAAAAGACCCTGTGGTGAGTATGGTAGACATTAGCAAGGCACACGAGGACTGAGATAGTGTTGGGTTGCTCTTTGAAAGAGGAGGGACACCCCACCCTACCACAGCTATTTGTTAGTCTTACCACCTATGAGAGTACGAGTGCTAGAAACCAAAATGTGTTCATTTCATTTTTGAAAACTCAGGCCCAATGCCAGTGGGCAATGGGCATGTTATTGTGCTGCCTAGAGAGTCAGATTTCAAATGTTTGAAGGTTTTGGTTTGAAATCCTTCCAAAAATAGCCTAAGTATAGTAATGATCAGTGTGGAGAAGGTTTCTTTACACTGCTTTGACAAGGACAGCCAAATTCTCCACATAGTGCTCACAGACTGCAGATTAGAGTTGTTGCTAGGGTTATTATTAATGTGTTTTCCCTTTCTTCTAGTCACGAACTCCTGCCTTGGTTTTTGAACATGTTAACAACACAGACTTCAAGGTATAAATGCATAACCAATCCTTTCAAACTACTATATGGAGAGTCTTTGGGGAATAATGCTATAGATTGACCTTGATTCTTATTTGGTTTAAAAGACCTTTTTGAGCTGGGCATGGTGGTACATGCCTTTAATCCCAGCACTCAGGAGGCAGAGGCAGGCGAATCTCCGTGATAAATTTTAAAAGTAATCCTTGCTTTCTACATCTGTATACTTTGCAGTTGTATTTGTTTTGTGCTCTTTTAATAACTAGTACATTTACATCTCATTAAAGCTCTTATTCATCGAATAGTTTCATCTGCTGTCCAGATTAGTGAAGTTCAGAGTTGTAAATATTACCACTACATACTGTATATGTATATAGTTATGGGTACGTTCCCAGCAACACATTTCAGCTTCAACAATGTATGTTTTAAGTCATTCTTCACATTTACAGATAGAATTGAAGGCCTAAAATAACTCTTTAAAGTGAACTTAAGCTAATAAACTTAAGCTGATAAACAAATATTGGAACTATGGGAAATGAAGTGGATCTTAGTTTGAATTACTGTGAATGAGGATGAGAAAACTGCCTTCTTATTAACATTGTTTTATGGCACAAATACTGCATTTGTCTTTGACAGCAATTGTACCAGACATTAACAGACTATGACATTCGATTTTACATGTATGAAATTCTGAAGGTAAGCAACTTAATTACTAAGTATTTATTTATTTATTTTATTTTATCTTGAGGCAGTGTCTCCCTTTAGTCCCAGCTGGCCTGGAGCTCGCTGTGTAGACCAGGCTGACCTTGAACTCACAGAGATCCACCTCGCTCTCTGCCTCCCGAGTGCTGGTATTAAATGTTTGTCCCTCCACGCCCTGCTGTACTAAGTTGTTTTTTTTTTTTTTTTTTGGTCTTTTTGAGGCAGGGTCTCCCTGTAGCCTCAGCTGTCCTGGAACTCACTCTGTAGACCAGGCTGGCCTTGAACTCATAAAGATCTGCCTGCCTCTGCCTCCCAAGTGCTAGGATTAAAGGAGTGAGCTACCACACCCAGCTTGTACTATTTTTTTTTTTATTTTATTTATTTTTGTGTGTGTATGAGTGTACTATCTGCATGTAGGTCTGTGCACCCGTGTCGTGCAATGCCGCGGAGGTCAGCAGAGGGCATCGGATTCCCCTGGAACTGGAGTTAAAGACGGTTCTCAGCCGCCATGTGGGTGCCGGGGATCAAACCCTGGTCCTTTGCAAGAGCAGTCGGTGCTCTCAACCGCTAGGCCATCTCTCCAGCCCCAGTACTAAGTATTTTTAAATTGGTCTTTGATTTGTTAAATAATCCATGTAATGGTAGAAAACCTAGGAAATTAAGATTCCTCAGCATAGAAGGTTTTTAATGGTGCTTTTCTGTTAGTTGAATTCAAGGCCTCATGCATGCCAAGAAGATGCTTTATCACTGAGCAGTATCCTTAGCCCTGGAGAACCAAAAGTGAGAATTATATTGGCAAAACTTGTGAAAATAGCTCTGGCTGTTAATACACTTTATTTCATTTAACATTCAACAAGTGACCCTGGCTTGTTGGTATAGGCCTTCATGTAATCTCAGTAGGAGGACTGCCACATGCTCAAGGCTAGTCTGGGCTACAGAGTGAAATAATCTCAAGAAACCCAAGGAGGGGGTGGCACATGAGGTTAATCCCAGCACTTTGGAGGCAGAGGCAGGTGGATCTCTTGAGTTTGAAGCCATCCTGGGCTACATGAACCCTATTGAAAAAAAAGAAGGAATTTTTTTTTATTAATTTTATTTATTTCTGTATGTGTATGAATGTACTGTCTGCATGCAAGTCTGTGCACCCGTGTCGCACAATGCTGCGGAGGTCAGAAGAGGGTCTCAGATTCCCCTGGAACTGGAGTTCTCCTGGAATTGGAGTTTCAGATGGTTCTCAGCCGCCATGTGGGTGCTGGGGATCGAACCCGAGTCCTCTGCAAGAGCAGTCGGCGCTCTTAACCGCTAGGCCATCTCTCCAGCCCCCAAAAGAAGGAATTTTGAACTTAGCCCTCAAAGTGAAATCTGCTTAGGGATTACTGACTTAGAGTAGATTTTATTTTTTTTAAGTTCTTTTTCTTTTTTCTGTTTATGATAATGCCTGCATGTGTGTGAGTAAACCCATGTCATGCAGTGCGTGTGGAGGTCAGAAGAAGGCATCAGATTCCCTGGAATTGGGAATTACTGGCAGTTGTTAGTGCTATGTGGGTGCTAGGAATTGAACCCAAGTGCTCTGCAAGAGTAGTCAGTGTTCTTAACCACTGAGCCATCTCTCCAGACCCATAGAGTAGACTTTTATTTCTAAGGTGGCACCACTTATTATATTCCTAGTAGTAGTTACAAGATCAGCTTTATATGTAAGGAGAGAAATGCTAAAAATTGGCTAAGGTTTCTTATTAAATATGGATTGTCAACATGCCACCTATTTGAGGCTTAAACATATCAAAAGAGCTGAGCGTGATGGCACACACCTTTAATTCTAGCACTTGGGAAGCAGAGGCAGGCGGAATCCTAGCAATTGGGAAGCAGAAGCAGACGGATCCTTGTGAGTTCAAGGCCAGCCTGGTCTACAGAGTGAGTTCCAGGACAGCTGGGGCTAGGGAGACCCTGTCTCGAAAAAAGACCAAAAAAAAAAAGTATCAAAAGAAAGCTATGCATGGTGGTGCATGCCTGTAATCCCAGCACTCAGGAGGCAGAGCCAGGCAGACATCTGTGAGATCCAAGCCAGCCGGAGATTATACATTTGATCTTCCCATGGGCTCTGTGGGAAAGCAGGGCTTCACAACATAATGTTTGCCTAGCCCTCCAGACTAGCAATCCAGGCTGTCCTTCACCCCAAGATTGCTAAAAGGCCAAGATTAGCAGACTCAAATGTTCTGTGACTCAGTTCACTTTACTTTTTAGAAACTCACATTTGATAGATAACCTAAATCAGGGTTTGACAAGCATTTTTAAAGGACCAAAGTCTTTGTCTCACTCTTCAACTCTGTGTTGTAGCAAGAAAGCAGCCATGGACAGTATATAAACACATAGGCACAGCTGTCTGTCGATGAAGATTCACAAAGATAAGCAGCAGCCAGATTCGTTCCAATTCTTAGCTACTAAAGGAATTACTGTTCTTCAGATAAAAAGTTTGGAGGCAGATTTTCCTTTGAGGGGAATGAGTTTATTGAAATAATCTAGGCTTCAGATCAGTGTTATAATAATTGATGCATATTTGAGCTAAGTATTGTGGCTCACACCACTCAGGAGACTGGGGCAGGCAGATTGGCAAAAGTTTGAAGACACACACACACACACACACCCGGCTATAGAGCAAGACTTTTTTTTATTATTATTATTTTTTTTGTTGATGCTTTGTGTATTTCATACATCATTTTCCAATTCAGTTCAGGCGTATATCCCCTTCCCTTCACCCCGCCCCACCCCTACCCATCCCAGATCATGCATTCTGCCGTAACTTTTCTGCATCTTTCTGGTTTTTTTTGTTGTTGTTGTTTTGTTTTCATTTTTTTTTTTTTAACAATAAGTGATAATTTGTGAGTACAAGCATCCTTCATGTAAAACCAATTTGCAAGCAGTTGTGCCCAAACCCACACAGCTCATGGGTCCCACCATCCAGCAGGGGGGGCTTGTATGTTCAATCAAGTTGATCAAATGAGTGTCCAGTCTATATTGCTGTAGTTTCACCATTCACCCCAATCGCAGCCCTTACATTCTACCACGCCCCCTCTTCCGCAGATTGTTCCCTAGGCTTAGAAAAGGGGCACAGGTGGATGAGAAGCAAAACAGTCTACTTTCTCTGGAGCTGTTGTCTTGGTCTCTAGTCAATTCTGGCTGTTTTCTTTCATGGGCTGCCAGCTTGTCCAGGCATAACCTTTCAATCCTACTAATGAAGCACATGCAATTAGATATATAGGTATTTAAACAGTATAATATATAGCCTTTCGGTCCTACTAATGAAGCACTCGCAATTGGATATGTATTTAAACATTACTAGTTGTTAAGAGCAAGACTCTTAAAAAAAAGTGAGGGAAGTAGCCGGGCGTGGTGGCGCACGCCTTTAATCCTAGCACTTGGGAGGCAGAGGCAGGCGGATCTTTGCGAGTTCAAAGCCAGCCTGGTCTACAGAGTGAGTTCCAGGACAGCTGGGGCTACAGGGAGAACCTGTCTCAAAAAGACTAAAAAAAAAAAGTGAGGGAAGAAAGAAATTTTATAAGTTGGATTTTGGAGCCCTGTTTGTTTGACTATGAGATCCTAAAAGAATAGCTGTGAGAGTGATTAACCTAATCATGATTCCCTGGAGTGTTATATGGCTAGAGGGAAAACTCACAGGGAAGAAAGGCAAAAGACTAAAAGCAGTGACTCATGCAACAAGCTAACTCTCCTTTCTTACAGGCCCTGGATTATTGTCACAGCATGGGAATTATGCACAGAGATGTTAAGCCCCATAATGTCATGATTGATCATGAGCACAGAAAGGTAAAGCCATAGACTATCAAGCTTCTTTTATAAACATGAAACAATTAGCAGTCTATTTTCAATACTTTAATCTAGTGTCTGTCACAGTTTTTAGTATCTACTAGGCATTGGATAAACACTTGGCATCCAAAGAAAGAACTAGATCTGCTTGTTGAAACCATTATTCTGTTAGTTACTGTTCTGGTGTTGGGATAAAACACCAAGACTAAGACTAAGACAGCTTACAGAAAAAAAGAGTTTACTTGGCTTGCTATTCCAGAGAGATTAAAGTGCCTAATGTGGGTGGAGGGAGGCATGGTAACAGAGGTGGCTGGAACAGAAAAGCAAGTGATCATCAAGCAGACACCAGACTCAGACAGGAGATCTGGTAAGGCTTAAGAGCTCTCAGAGTCCTCACCCCCAGTGATGTGCTTTCTCCAGCAAGACCATACTGCACCTCTAAAACTTAACAACTAGGGACAAAATAATCCAAATACTTGGAGACTGTGGGGGTACATTCTCATTCAAACTACCACATTCATATTCCTAGATATACTGTCAAGGGAAAAGCGTTAGTATAGTTGTCAGTACATTGGTCTAAGCCAACTTGGCCTCTCTTCTCATTGAATTAAATAGCTACCTCACTGAGAAATTCCTTTCATTTGCTAACTTTTTAAAAAATAAACCTTACAATGGATACAATGTTGAGTGTGAGAATTAAAAGCAAGATGAAATGTCCAGAAAAATGTTTTTGTTTACAAAGGTCATATGGGCTTTTTTTTTTTTTTTTAATTTTTTATTTTATTTTATTTATTTCGGTATGTATATCAATGTACTGTCTGCATGCAGGTTTGTGCACCCGTGTCGTGCAATGCCGCGGAGGTCAGAAGAGGGTCTCGGATTCCCCTGGAACTGGAGTTCTCCTGGAACTGGAGTTTCCATATGGGCTTTTTTGCATAAGAGCTATAATGGATGCATGCATTATAATATTCCAGTTTTTTGCAAGGGGGGGGAGGCTGGAGAGATGAACTAGCAGTTAAGCGTGCCGACCACTCTTGCAGAGGACCCGGGTTTGATCCCCAGCACCCACAAGGTGACTGAGAACCATCTTTAACTCCAGTTCCAGGGGAATTCAACACCCTCTTCTGACTTCCTTGGCATTTCACAACACGGGTGCACAAACCTACATGTAGACAGTACATTCATACACATACAAAAATAAATTTTAAAAAAATTTCAGTTTTTATGTATGTGGTGTGTGTATTCATGGGTATATACGTGGGCTTAGAGGCCAGAGATCAGTATTAGGTATCTTGCTATATCATTCTCTGCTTGATTTTTTTTTTTCATGTGTATGAGTGTTTGCCTGTGTGTATGTAGGTGCACCACATATGTGCAATGCCTGCAGAGGCCAGGAGAGGGTGTTGGATTCCCTGACTGGAGTTACAGAGAGTTGTTAGCCTGCTATGTGGGTGTTGGGAACCAAACCCAATTCCTCTAAGGGGAGCCAGTGCTCTTAACCACCAAACCATCTCTCCAACCCTAAAACTTGGATTCTTTAAAGGAATATACATGAAGTTCAGAGAACTAAAGGGAGTAGTTCATTCTGGTAATGCTAAGGGTGAGAGTAGGATGTGTATATTTTTATTTAAATGAACAGTTTTAAGCAAGCACAAGCTCCTGTGGTGCAGTGACACTCTAGAGGCTGACCTATGTCAGAATGACCCTGAATATGAGGCCAGGCCAGTATGGGCTGGAGAGATGGCCTAGCGGTTAAGAGTGCCGACCGCTCTTGCAGAGGACCCGGGTTTGATCCCCAGCACCCACATGGCGGCCAAGAGCCGTCTGAAACTCCAATTCCAGGAGAACTCCAGTTCCAGGGGAATCCAAGACCCTTTTCTGACCTCCGCGGCATTGCACAAGACCCTTTTCTGACCTCCGCGGCATTGCACAACACGGGTGCACAAACCTACATGCAGACAGTACATTGATACACATACAGAAATAAATAAAAAAAATTTTTAAATTTAAAAATAATTATAAAACCAGCTACTTGATTGAGGCAGGAGAATCCTAAGTTCAAGGTCAGCCTGGGCTACAGAGTGAGGTCAATACCAACTTTGTCAATTTATTGAGATCCTGCCTCAAAATTCAAAGTATTTACAAAAGAGGACTGAGGATGTATCTTAGTGGCAAGGCATTTGCTTACCATAATCAAGTCTGTAGATTCAGTGAGTTTCGAAAAAGAAAGATGAAAACATCTTTTGAAACTAAGATTGTGGAGAAAGCTTTGTGTGTCAGACTCATTTTATTTTTATCCTAAAGGCTATGGGTAGCTAGTTGAAGAGTTTTTGAGTGAGTGAGTGAGTGTGTGTGTGTGTGTGTGTGTGTGTGTGTGTGTTTTGTAGTAATGGGGATTGCACCTGTGGCCTTACACAAGTCAGGAAAGCACTTTACTCTCTCCTGTCTGATCCATTTTTAAAATTTTATTTTGAGATAGGATCTACTTAAGTTGTTCAGGCTGTCTTTGGCCCAGCCAGGCTTGAACTTGTGATGCAGTCTCCTGCCTCAGCCTCTTAAGTAGCTGAGATTCTAGGCATGTGGCAGCACCTATGGTTGAGGGTTTTTGTAGAGGGTGGCATGGATGACATTTCTTTTCTTGACTCCAGGATAGGAGTTAAGAAGATGGTGTTATTACATGATTTATTCTCTTTCTTTTCCTTTCAGCTGCGACTAATAGACTGGGGTTTAGCTGAGTTTTACCATCCTGGTCAAGAATATAATGTCCGGGTTGCTTCCCGATACTTTAAAGGTCCTGAACTACTTGTAGATTATCAGGTAAGAAGAAAAGGGCAAGTACAATTTTGGTCCTGTGCTTATTACACATAATTTACAAAAAAAAAAAAAAATTAGCCAGGTGTGGTGGTGCACACCTTTAATCCCAGCACTTGGGAGGTGGAGGCAGGCAGATGTCTATGAGTTCAAGGCCAGCCTTGGTCTACAGAGGGAGCTCTAGGACAGCTGGTACTAAAAGGAAGACCCTGTCTCAAAAATACCAAAAAAAAAAAAAAAAAAGCAGCTTGTGCTTTCAAGTTAGCCTTTATGCACATTTGTGGCTCTCCTTTTTAGGTAAAATGAAACATAAATGAGCTGTTATGGTAGTGTTTGTTATGGTCTAAATTCCCTAAAGCAAAACCAAGAGATACCTAATGAAATGGTCTCTTGATCTGGAAGGCACATGGTGCACACCTATAATCTAGCACTTAGGAGAAAAGGGCACAAGAATCAAGGCTAGCCTGGGCTACATGAGACTGTCTCAAAAAGGGGAGGAGCTAGGCTCACTGCACACCTTTAATACCAGTACTTGCTTGGGGAGGCAGAGGCAGGTGGATTTCTGTAAGTTCAAGGCCAGCTATATAGTTTCCAGGCCAGCTGAGGCTACAGAGACCTTGTCTTCAAAAGACCAAAAGGGGGTGGGCATGGACTCGTGTCCTTCTCCTAAATTAAGCCTCAAATATAATGGACGCACGCGTCTGCGTGCACACACACACACACACACACACACACACACACTTTGCATAATAGTTTACACTGATAACCCTGCATTCAAAAGGCTGAGACAGTATGGTTGCCATAAGTTTGACGCCTCCTGGGTTATAATGTGAAACCCTGTCTCAAAAAAGGAAAAAAGAAATGAATATATTTTGGGTTTTGTTTTTTTTTGTGTGTGTGTATTTGTTTTTTTTATTGTTGTGGGTTTTTTGGGGGGGAGAAAGGGTTCCTTTTTGAGACAGGATCTCCCTGAAACTCACTATGTAAACAAGGTGGACTGGAACTCAGATCTGCCTGCCTCTGCCTTCCAAGTTTAAAGAGATGTACCACCACAAGTAGTGGTAGATTTAGGAATTTTTAAGATTAAAAATTTTTTTTTTTCTGTATGTGTATGAATGTACTGTCTGCATGCAGGTTTGTGCACCCGTGTCGTGCAATGCCTCGGAAGTCAGAAGAGGGCGTCGGATTCCCCTGGAACTGGAGTTCTCCTGGAATTGGAGTTTCAGACAGTTCTCGGCCACCATGTGGGTGCTGGGGATCGAACCCAGGTCCTCTGTAAGAGCGGCCGGCGCTCTTAACTGCTAGGTCATCTCTCCAGCCCCAGGAATTTTTAAGATTTTTAAATCAAGTATTAAACCTAGACATCCTTAAACATCTTTTATGCTTTCCCAGGTTATTATTAGATACCTTTTTAAAAAAGTTTAAGACCAGCTGTAGAAATGAGCTAGGGGATAAGAACACGTTTCGCTTTTGCAGAAGGACCTGAAATCAGTTCCCAGCACCCTCATGGTGGCTCACAACCAACTGTAACTCCAGTTCCAGGGTACCCAATGCCCTCTTCTGACCTCCAGGGGCTGCAGATGGCTCAGCTGGTAAGAGCACTTGGTTGCTCTTGCAGAAGACCTGAGTTCGATTCCCTACACCTACATGGTGGCTAACAACCATTCCCAACTCCAGTTCCAGGGGAATCCAACACCTTTTTTTTTTTTTTTTTTTTTTTTTTTGTCTTTTCGAGGACGTCTCCCTGTAGGCCCCAGCTGTCCTGGAACACACTCTGTAGACCAGGCTGGCCTCCCAAGTGCTAAGATTAAAGGCGTGCACCACCACGCCCGGCCCAACACCTTTTGACTATGCGGGCACATGGGTACACTTACATACATGCAGGCAATACATTCATATACATGGGATGAAAATAGTAAATAAAATATTTTGAAAAATATAGAAAATTTTAAGGGGGGGGGCTGGGTGTGGTGGCCCACGGCTGTAATCCCAGCACTCAGGAGGCAGAAACTAGCAGGTCTCTGTGAGTTCAAGGCTAGCCTGGTCTACATAGTGAGTTCAATAAAAAAAAACCTGTCTCAAAAAATTTTTCTTTAAATAAAAAAACAAAATATAACCTTAAGCTTAAAGTTCTTATGCTGGGCCGGTGAGATGGGTCAGTGGATAAACATGTTTGCCAGCAAGCCTGATGAGCTGAGTTTAATCCTAGAACTTACATAATGTTAGGAGAGAACTGACTACACAAAGATAGGGTCCCCTGACCTCCACACACATTATGGTATGGGTACACATGTCTTTATATGAATAAAAAAAATTTTTGTTAATAAAAATGAAGCTTATGGTTAAAAATTCCTCGGAACATTATTTATATTAATGAAAAATCACTGTCCTAATAGAAAACTAAATTTCTAATTCCAAAACATTTATGTAAAAAATAATAGCCGGGCGTGGTGGCGCATGGACTTTAATCCTAGCACTTGGGAGGCAGAGGCAGGTGGATCTTTGTGAGTTCAGGCCAGCCTGGTTACAGAGCGAATTCCAGGACAGCTGGGGTACCGGGAGACCTGTCTCGAAAAGACCACAAAAAAAAAAAAAGAAGAAAGAAAAGAAAAGAAAAAACACATAAAAAGGGTTTTCATAGACTAGCATATTTGAGGTTTTATTTTTTCAAAGCCTTTTTTTTTGTGGTCTTTTCCAGACAGGGTCTCCCTGTAGCCCCAGCTGTCCTGGAACTCATTCTGTAGACCAGGCTGGCCTTGAACTCACAAAGATCCACCTGCCTCTGCCTCCCGAGTGCTAGGATTAAAGGCGTGCAACACCACACCCATCAAAGCCAATTTTTATTGAAGCTTTTTGCATTTCATACAAAATTATTATTTTTTTAAATTTAATCAAGATGTATGTGTTCTAGTAAAGACCAACCACACAATCTCCTTGCATATTGGCAAGGTAATTCTAATTTATTTTCTCTTAGCAAATACCCAACTTTCCCCACACTACTATCACCTTTGACTTCAAAATACTTTTCTCATCCTGTTCATAACCTTTTTCTCCTTTCTACTTTCACATTTTTGGCCTAAGAGAGAAGATCCAAGGCTAATAGATGATCTGAGTCATTATGTTAATTTAGTATCATGAGTGAAATTCCTTGACATAGGCTGGCTTGGCTCCCTACCCTATCAAGAGTCCTTGGATTTCTTGACATAGTAATAGTGGAGGTTTTCTCATGCAAGTGAAAAACTCAGTACAAAGTAATTATACAATTTGTTTTAAACTTCATTGAAGGACTAGAGAGATGGCTCAGCCGTTAAGAGCATGTTAAATCTTGAAAACAAAACTAATAAAATCCTGGTTAAACAAAGGGCTAGGGATATAGCCTAGGGGGAAATAATTACCTACATGCACAAAGGCTGTAGGTACAATCCCTAGTACACACCACTACAGCTGGCGTGGTGCGCACACGCCTTTTAATACTCGCACTCCGAGGAGAGGCAGGCGGGATCTTTGTGAGTTCAAGGCCAGCCTGGTCTACAGAGTAAGTTCCAGGACAGCTGGGGCTACAGGAAGACCCTGTGTCTTCAAAAAGATCTAAAAAAAAAAAAAAAAAAAAAAAAAAAAAAAAAAAAACTGAGAAAAAAAATACATGAAGAGATTATTTGATATTTTCACTTTGATTGGAGTGAATTTTTTTTTTTTTGTCTTTGTCTTTGTCTTTCTTTGTCTTTTTAAGACAGGGTCTCTCTATAGCCCCCTGGCCTGGAACCTGCTATGTAGACTCACAGAGATTTGCCTACCTCTGCCTTGAGTGCTGGAATGGTATAACGGTGTTGCTACCGACCGTAACCGGCTTGAAGTGATTTTTAAAACTAATAGGAACTGGGGCTGGAGAAATGGTTCAGTTGTTAAGAGTAATGGCTGTTTTGCTGAAGACCCAGATTTGAATCCCATGCCACCCACTTGGCAGCTAACAACTGTCTGTAACTTCAGTTCCTGGGGATCCAATGTCCTCTTCTGTCCTCACCCAGGTACTGTCATCGACCACAGGGTCCAATATGTACATTCAGACATAACACATTCATATGCATAAGAGTAAAATTTTTCATACTTTGATGACTGAGTGTGTGTTAGCTTTAATCCCAGATAGAAGATTTGCGTGGTCAGGTGGCCTGGTTATTATCATTCACAGCCATCTGAGGCTACGAAGACACTGTATCAAAAAGATCATCCATAGCCTCTAGATTCAGCCGTGGCCATCCCTTGGGCGACTCTTTCCCTCCCCTCCCCTCGGTGGTACGCCCCTTCTACCTCCATTTTCCCTCGCACTTCCTAAATCCTCGAGTCGGCAGACCTTGGTTCACTTCCATGGCCCTCCTATCGTCATATGTTGAGTGTTCAAGGCCAGGCCTGGTCTACAGAGTGGTTCCAGGACAGCTGGGGCTACAGGGAACCCTGTCACAAAAGACCAAAAAAAAAAAAAAGACTAATACTTATTTTTTATTTGGAGTGACACACTGGGCATTCATGTGTGATAACAATGAGTTTCCTTTATGTAGATGTACGATTATAGTTTGGATATGTGGAGCTTGGGTTGTATGTTGGCAAGTATGATCTTCCGGAAGGAGCCATTTTTCCATGGACACGACAATTATGATCAGGTAATACTTATTTTTCCATGAGTGGGAAACAGACCTGCACACCCATTAGAAAGTCCAGTGGACCTGGGCTGCAGTGTAAGACCATGCCTTAAAATTTAAGTGTAATGTATGTTCCTCCCCACAAACACACAGACACATTCACCAAGCCTATTCCTCCCCCCACACACATACACATACACATTCACTGAGCCTGTTCCTGATAACAGGATTCTCCAGTACTTACTCAGCTTGCTTTGCTGGTCCTCTGTTACAGTGTAAAATATGCATATGTATAATTCAAAGAATAAAATTGGTGTATAACCCAGTCTTGGGTACAATTTCCCGACGAAGCCATGGGTTCAGCCCCTAATGCACTCGCATAAAATGGGCATGGGTGGCACATCTGGAAGGTGTTGGAGGGGGGTCAGGTATTATAGTTCAGGGATGTAACTATCCTACTCCGAAGTAACACTACAAGCAGTGTAATCTTGAGAATACATAGCTATGTGCTAGGCCCATATAGAGCTATAAGAGACGGTCTTCTTCTAAAACCAAGGCTGGGTATTGGTGTTACATCGCCTTTAACCCCGGCCACTTCGGGAGGCATAGGGGTTCGGATCTCTGTGAGTTAAGACAGTCTCTCAACAACAACAGAAAAGACTGCATCAAAGAACTGACTGAAACAGTGAACTTCTGCTCAAAACAGTCAACTTCCCCATGGAAAATATTGAGAAAGACTAAGAGATGAAAAGCATGTTTGGCAGAATGCATGAGCTCTGGCGGGGTGGGGGAAAAAAAAAAAAACCAGTCTCATCTACAGAGCGAGTTCTAGGACAGCTTTGGCTACAGGGAGACCCCATCTCAAAAACAAAAAAAGAAAAAGAAAAACAGAACATGATTTTAAAACAATTTATAGAATCTTCTAGCATGAACTTTTATTAGAGAATGAAACATTTTCTCCCTTGTGTTGGTTTGTGTATGATATTCCTATGGTCATTTTCGCTATATGCATTTTTATGTATATATCTGTTTATCATATTAGTAGAAATGTACTTGATACTTTCTGAACCAACTACACTTAATCCTTAAAAAATCAAGGGAGAAGCCGGGTGTGGTATCGAACACCTTTAATCTTAGCTCTTGGGAGGCAGAGGCAGGCAGATCTTTGTGAGTTCAAAAACCTGGTCTATAGAGTGAGCTCCAGGCCACCTGGGACTAAAGGGAGACCCTGTCTCAAAAAGAAAGAAAAAAAAATCAGAAGGTCTGATTTATATGCAGGGTATCTTGATACCTTTCTGTTAACATATTGCTGGTTGTTGCTTTGATTGTATAATATGCTCGTGGTGTGGGTTTTTGTCTTTCTTTAATACTAGTTGGTGAGGATAGCCAAGGTTCTGGGAACTGAAGATTTATATGATTATATTGACAAGTACAACATTGAATTAGATCCACGTTTCAATGATATCTTGGGCAGGTAAGTCACAAAAATTCTGTATCTGTGACTTTGAAATTTTGGGTCCCTGAAATAGTCAACGTTCTTGTTAATAATACTAAGACACTTGCTAACAATTGGGTCAGACATTAAAATCTAGCCAGGCATGGTGATGCACACCCTACTCCCACCACTCAGGAGCAGAGGTAGGCGAATCCCTGAAATCAAGGCCAACCTTCTCTACATACTGAGTTTCAAGCCAGCTGGGGCTACAATGAGACCTGGTTTTTAAATATATATATGTACATATAACATGTAACATGTCTATATACATACAGATTTTATGGACAAGGTATTATGATATGGCCACTGTGTGTGTGTGTGTGTGTGTAAAATATCTTTTTGTCTTTTTGAGGAAGGGTCTCCCTGTAGCTCCAGCTGGCCTTGAACTCACACCTGCTTCTGCCTCCCAAGTGCTGAGATTAAGGCCTGCCCCATCATGTCAAGCTTTAACTTGCTTCCTTTTTTTTTTTTTTTTTTTTTTAACTTGCTTCATTTTTAAAGGTAAAACCTTCAAGAGAAGGAAAGACTGATTTCTGACAGCTGACTCTGCCACTGGTAATGAGACAGAATAGCAATACACTTGCCACTTCTCAGAAGGACTCTGATTCCTGATGCAAACTCGTTTAGGCATTTGTTGGCCAGGTGACAGAAATGACAATAATGGAGAGGGGGAGTCCTGGTTAGCTCAGCCACCTGACTGGCTCCATAAGAACATTTACATTCTAGAAAGTCACCTAAAGTTTGGTTCTTAAAATTGAGGGAGCAGTGCTGGAGAGTTGGCTCAGTGGTTAAGAGCACCGACTGCTCTTGCAAAGGACCCGGGTTCGATTCCTAGCACCCACATGGCGGCTAAGAACCATCTTTAACTCTCCAGTTCCAGGGGAATCCGATGCCCTCTTCTGGCCTCTGTGGCATCGCACGACACAGGTGCACCAGCCTACATGTAGACAGTACACTAATACACATAAAAAAAATAATAAATTGGGGCTGGAGAGATGGCCTAGCGGTTAAGAGCACCGACTGCTCTTGCAGAGGACCTGGGTTCGATCCCCAGCACCCACATGGCGGCTGAGAGCCCTCTGTGACTCCAATTCCAGGAGAACTCCAGTTCCAGGGGAATCCGACACCCTCTTCTGACCTCCGCAGCCTTGCACGACATGGGTGCACAGACCTGCATGCAGACAGTACATTCATACACATAGAGGAAAATAATTTAAAAATTAAAAAAAATAATAAATTTAAAAAATTTTGAGGGAGGACCAGGTCCTTTGTACAGCACTGTCACTTAACTTGCCAGTTATCTTTTTGTCTTGTCTATGTTATTCCCCTGCAATAAAATGGTACAAGACTGTTCTTTTCTTTGCTATTTGTTGGGCTTCTCTGCCCTGTGGCCCATTCATCATTTCCCCCTTTGCCTTATAGACACTCTCGTAAGCGATGGGAACGCTTTGTCCACAGTGAAAACCAGCACCTTGTCAGCCCTGAGGCCTTGGATTTTCTGGACAAGCTACTACGATATGACCACCAGTCACGACTCACTGCAAGAGAGGCCATGGAGCACCCTTATTTCTGTGAGTCCAGTTAATTCTATGAGCCCATCGTGGACCACTGTATGAGGCAGGGGGACCTTTATGTTGTAAACAAGTTCTGGACCTGTAGATCAGAGATGGAATCTAGCTCTTATTAGCTCATCAGGAAGTTATTTCACCCATTCTGAGCCTTATTTTCTTCAAAAGGGGCACTGACAGCAGTTATATCATATAGAATTATTTGGAAGAGGGCTGAGGTTCAGTGGTAGAGTGCTTGCTTATTAAGTATGCCTGAAGCCCATAGTTCAGTCCACAGTACTGCTACCCCCTCAAAGCAAAAGTACTCAATGATGCTCAGCTGAAAATTTCAGTCTTATCCAGGCGTGGTACATGCCTCTAATCCCAGCACTTGGGAGGCAGCAAACTCTGTGAGTTCAAGCCACCCTGGTCTACATAGCAGGTTACAGGCCAACTGGAACTAAAGGGAGACCCTGTCTCAAAAAAGACCAAAAGAAAAAAAAAAGTCAGTCTTTGCCAGGCATAGTGGTTCATGCCTATAATCCCAATATTTCAAAGGCTGTGGCAGGAGGCTCCCTTACCTCAAATTCTATCTAAGCCAGCCTAGGCTACAAAGTCTCTAGCCCCAAAACAAACCAAGAAAGCACTTTCCAATTCCCAGTGTCTGATTTGACATGGTTAAATTGAAGAAGTCTTATTCTATCCTCTGTATTTTTGAGAGATAGCCCAAGCTGGTCTGGAACTGACTGTGTAGACCAGGCTGGCCTGGAACTCATAGAGATCCACCTGCTTCTGCCTCCCTAGTGCTGGGTTAAAGGCACACACCACCATGCACAATGTTCTGTCCTATCTCTAGTAAAATCATGTGTTGCAGAGAGCCAGTGAGGCTTGCAAATCTGAGTATAGCTAACTTTGTCAAATGGTGAAATGCTACCCCAACCCATTCCAGCATCACAGTAGTGTGCACTTGACCATTGTATTAATCCCTGAAAAATATGGGATGGATTTTACTCTCTTTCCCAGTTTCCTATAGCTGAAACAAACAGGCTGGTTGCTGATTGGGATGAAGAGTACGGCCTCTGGTCATAGCTCTGCCCTACCCAGGAATATAGCTTTGGTCCATTTAATCCCCTATTCTGGACCAGCTGGTCTCTGAACCACTAAAATCGGTTCACTGATAATAAGTTGCTGTCCTGGCCAGGTTAGATTATACTGTCACCATTAATCTCCCTCATCTAGCATCTTCATTTTGAATTACTCTGCGATTACCTCTTTGCTTTCAGGCTTGTTTTATAAGCGCAGCTGGACAGGACAGATATTTCTAATATATACTATTATCTAATTCATATTAAGGCAGTTGCTACTTTGAATTTTATAAATAATATGGAATATAAATAAATTGCAAAGATAGAAGGTAGCTCTTTCTCCCTTTCCCCAGCTAGTTTAATATATTAAGTAAAACAGAATCTAACCTTTTTTTTAGACACTGTTGTAAAGGACCAGGCTCGAATGAGTTCCTCTAGCATGCCAGGGGGCAGTACACCTGTAAGCAGCGCCAATATGATGTCAGGTCAGTTCACTGGTGAATTCTTTCTTTTTGAAATGTGGAAGTCAGTTACTATTTTTGATTTTTGGTTCTCTCTTTTTATGCCTGATTTCCTGTGTATCTTTTCTGTAGATTGGTAAATGTGTGTTCTGTAAATTGGTAAAAATAGGGAAATGAACATTTTTTTGGGGGGTCAGCTGGCGGATGTGGTTATTCAGGAGCTGTCCATCTTGGGGGTTTTATTATATTTTTTATTATTTTTATTCTGTGTATGAGTGTATCACCATGTGTTTCAGTGCACCTGTGTTATGCAATACCTGCAGAGTCAGAAGAAGGTGTCGGATCTGGAATTGTAGACTGTTGTTAGCCACCATGTGGGTGCTTGGAATCCAACCTAGGTCTTCTGCAAGAAAAGCCAGTGCTCTTTTTTTTTTTTTTTTTTTTAATATTTTTAAATTTTATTTCTGTATGTGTATGAATGTACTGTCTGCATGCAAGTTTGTGCACCCGTGTAGTGCAATGCCACAGAGGTCAGAAGAAGGTGTTGGATTCCCCCAGAACTGGAGTTCTGGAATTGGAGTTTCAGATGGTTCTCGGCCGCCATGTGGGTGCTGGGGATCGAACCTGCATCCTCTGTAAGAGTGGTCGGCGCTCTTAACCTCTAGGCCATCTCTCCAGCCCCAAGCCAGTGCTCTTATTGAGCCATCTCTCTAGTCTCAACCTTTTTTATTTTGAGTCACATATAGTAATGATCTAGATCCATGGTTTTAGTTACTCATGATCCAAAAATAATTACCTGGATTCTTTTGAGAGAAACCATGTTCACATAACTCCTGTTAGAGTCTCTTAAATAGTCTATTACTTTGCCTAATTTATAAACTAGTTTTTTGTGTAAAGGAAACATGGTATACACATGTATAGTGTTGGGTACGAGCCATGTTTTCAGGCACCAACGGGCCTTGGAACACGTCCTCCACAGATAAAGGTGAGGAGATGGTGTATTTATACACAGCCATGTGCACACTCACATACATAAGAAAGAACTGGTTAATTGAGGACAAGCTAACAGGTAATTGCTATAGAGGGGTGCAAGAAACCAAATGTAAATAAATTCCCAGACACAATCTTAGCTTAAAAACAAGAATGTGCCAGGCATGGTGGCACATGCCTCTGATCCCATCACTCTGGAGGGAGAGTAGGCAGATCTCTGAGATCAGGATCTCTGTGAGATTGGGGCCAGCCTGATCTACATTGAGTTCCATGGCAGCTGGGGCTCTGGGAAACCCTGTCTCAAAATTGAGAAAAGTCACTGGCTGTGGACTTAAACTCCACTTAAGTCTCTTCACCTGTCTGCTAAATTCAGTAAGCTATTCCATTCTGACTTGGATTTGTATGAATTAAAACTTTGAAGTATGTGTAAAAGTGTGGCCAGTGGCTGGAGAGATGGTTCAGTGGTTAAGAACACTTGTTACACTTACAGAGGACCCAGGTTTGGTTCCAGCACTAGTGTGATGGCTAACAGTTGTCCATAACTCCAATTCCAGTGCAGTTATAATTACCTCTTCTGGCCTCCATGGGCATTGTGCATACATGGTGCACTTACATACATAAAGGTAAAACACTCCTTCATAAAATGAAAATAAACTTTAAAAAGTTTAAGTGTGGCCAAGAGAAGTAAAAGATTACCTTTGGGATAAGTTTTATGAAATAATTGGTGACTCTGGTTGCCTTAGTTGGTCTTTAGCTCACTGTGAGCTGTTTTCTTTCAGGGATTTCTTCAGTGCCAACCCCTTCACCCCTTGGACCTCTGGCAGGCTCACCAGTGATTGCTGCTGCCAACCCTCTTGGGATGCCTGTTCCAGCAACCGCTGGTGCTCAGCAGTAACAACCCCCATCTGTCTCCTGATGCCCAAGCAGAGGTGGGGAAGTCCACCCTCTCCTTGCTGCAGCTTGCGTCTGGTGGGGAGGGGTGAAACACTTCAGAAGCACCGTGTCTGAACCGTTGCTTGTGGATTTATAGTAGTTGAGTCATAAAAAAATTATAATAGGCTGATTTTCTTTTTTTTTTTAACTCAAACTTTTCATAACTCAAGGGATTCCCTGAAAAATTACCTGCAGATGGAATATTTCATGGACAAATATTTTTCTCCCCTTCCAAATTCAGTTCATCATCGGTAAAGAACAAAGATAAACTAGCCTTGATCCCAGCTGCTGCATTTGGGTGGAGAGTTCTTTCCCTTCCCAGCGTCCTCTCCCACATCCCTACATTTGGGGGTTGATCTCATGCTCCTCTCCAGAGAGGATACAAATGTAGCTTCTCAGGGGAGGCAGAAGGAGGAGGAAGGGAGGACCCAGTCAATCCTGATCACTCTTCTGCTGGTCTAGTACTTCACTCCGGAATGGCTTCAGTAGGGTTATCGCCTCTCTAGTGGAAGTGCATCTTAGTCACATGAGATGTTGAAAGTCTACCAACCTGCAGACAGATCCTTATAGCTTCTGTTCCCAATGAATCATGTCTTACTGACCTAACCCTTAATCGTTTTAATTTTACTTTAGTTTAAAATTGTGATACTTTCTCTCCCAGGCTCCTTCCTACCCTGTTTTTTCCCTTTGTCTCCTGATATGCTGTTTTCCACAGCTGATAGGAGAAGGAAGGCAAAATCTTTTTTAGTTTTTTGTTTTTTTTTTTAATTGGCCATTTTGAAGTCAGTTAGTTACAGGACATAATTTATTGCTTTTTAAAAAAGAAACATTGTCTATGTAAGTTTCATGATAGCAATTCTTAAAGCTAACGGGTCATGTGGCCACACTGGGATCATTTTAAGCTTTGTACCTTCTTTTCCTCCTGCCTTCTTCCCCTTTCCTCACATGCCATCCAGTGAGGAGAGCTGCTTCTTAGAGCTGTAAATGTATCTGAGAGGCAGGAGCAGAGCCACTATCTCCAGTGAACCAGAAATGGTAGACCTGTAAATGTGGGAAACTATCAATTCTCTTGTTATGGCCCTGCCATCCCTTGCTGTGTGTATATATATAATACTTTGTTCTTCATATGTGAAAGATCCAATGTTGGAATTCTTTGGTGTAAATAAACGTTTGGTTTTATTTATCAAGGTTAGATTTAAGTTCCCTGTGTAAAGGTCTCGTTGGGTGGGTGTCTCACATTCAGACCTGAGGGGCCTGCAGCCCATATCATGGTGGCTTCCCAAGGCCCTCATTTTTATACACCCCTCCCTCTACAATCCATGGTACCGGGCAGGGCAGAGAGGCCTTAAAAAAGCACCACAAGCCAAAGCGTCTCTGGGGATTAAGGATCCTTTGCCATAAAACTCATTTTGTGTCTCAGCAGTGCAGGGATTGGGGATAGGAAAAGTCGCCAGTTTGTGTGTGTCTGTGTGTAAAGTGGACTTTCCACTGTAATCAACCACCTAAGTTGATCAGGTGCTTCACTGAGGAAGCCTCGTTTTTTAAGCACAATAGCAAAACCATCAGCTCTGTATTTTCTCCTGTTCATTACAGTAGCTGCTTGTGGGGACTAGGAAAAAAAAATCTTCCAACGTATCTTAAAGCCTAAAATCTTAGTTCCCCATTCTCCTTCCTTTATAGATTCACAAGCCTTTCTCACCTGGGCATCATAGATAAACATAAATGTTCCTCGAAGTTGAATCTAATGAACTTACCTAACTTTGTAACCCATTTTGGCTTTAGTAACTTCATCGAGGTGGTGGCTTTAGGGAATGTAATGATTAAGTACACCTTCCTAATGTTTCTTTCCTAACATTTCTCAACCATAGAACTGAAGGGAAAGTATTCTGACTCTAGAGAGTGATTTTCTTCCTTTTGGCCAGTTACAGTGACTATTTATTATACTTGACCCTTTTATGCCCTAGAATGCTGTGAGGGTTCCCCTGTTGAATTTGTTCAGAGCTAAACACACCAGGTGTGCCAGAGATGTGGTTTGTGATTATGTTTGCACTGGATCGTGATTTGAACAAGATATGTATGACAGATGAATTTTTTTTTTAAGGTGGGGAGGAAAATTATAGATCAGGACTCCACACCCCTCTCATAGCTTGGCAATCTAGATGGGGCTGAGGCCAGTGTGGAGAGCTGCAGAGACTAGGCCTCCTCCCACTCGCTCTTCAGACCTGGTGAATGCAGAGGGCAATGAAACACCACCAAGAGCCTTCCTTTTAAAATAAATAGAAGTTAAAAAAAATCAAGGAGTCACTGCAGAAAAGTAGAGAGTTTAAAAAGACCTGATTGGGTGGGGGGTAGGGCGGGCCAGGGTTTACAGAGTAACACTTCTGTGTTGTAAATGACCTCATCTGTATGCCTTGTATTGGGACACTATTTCTCAGCACTTCTGTGTCTGCATTGCTTAGATGGCAGAAAATGGATGCCAGTAGAAAACAGTTGTGTTGGCAGTTCCTCTGAAAGTATTTTAAAACTTTGTTTGAAGTGTGCCCTCCCTTCCTTTAAGTCAGAAATCCCCTCCTTGATTTATTGGTTGTAAATTGTATTGTAATTGGTATGACTAAGACATAACTGTGCTGGGAAGAAGTTGTGCCATGAAGGTCTTTAATTTTTTTTTAATAAAAACATTTAAATAAATGAAATGTCCCTGCAGCCTGAGCAATATGCTTCTCCAACCGACACCGTGTGTGCTGAATCTGGCTTAGTTTTTGTGTAATTTGAATTTAATACTAGGTTGGTGGAGATGTTAGGTGGGAGGAATTGGTAGTGATCAAGGAGTCTGAAGTCTTGAGAGTTTTAACACTGAGGTAAAATGGAAGGGAGCCTGATTGTGAACCAGTCCTTTCATTTTTGCCTCTGCCACACATGTGGTTACTAGGCACAGCACCTAATTTCTGAATTAGTTTCTTCTGTTAAATGGGACCACTGTGTTTTGATATAGAGTAAGAGTGTATTCATGCCCAATGTCTGGCACCTGTTTAGACATTTGGTGTGCCTAATTCCTCTGCTGCTCTTGTGCGGAGGGTTAGTCCTTGGTTTCACTTTGTCAGCAGTTTCTACTATAGCCTCCTGGAGGCCCTCCCTCCTTGGGACCTATGTGTGTTTGAGAGGGAGAGACTAAGTTGTCAGCTCTAACACTGATTTAGAAACTTATGAGTGGTGCTTAAATGAAAAGGCCAATAGTAATACTTTGTTTTAGGGCTGGTGGGTAGGGAGGGAGAGGAGGCACTACTTGTGACTGGTATTCTAGTCCTTGAACATGGAGGCCATTAAGCAGTCTTAGAGGCCTGGCCTGAAGGTATGCTGGTGAAGCTTGTGGGAACATGTTTGGCAGCCTAAACACAAACCAAACCACCCAAAAAGAGTGAATGAGAAATAAAGCCAGTAACTGGCTTATCAGTACCTTTGAGTAAACCTACATGAATAGATTTAAACTGCCATTTATTTCTTAACCACATTTTTAAATAACTGGGGATGCCAGGTGTTGTGTACACTTTTAATCCCAACACTCAGGAGGCAGAGGCAAGCAGATCATTGAGTTTCCTGTCAGCCAAGGCTCTATATAATGAGTCCCTGACTAATTAAAAAAAAAAAAAATGGGGGGAATACTGGTCTCCTAGATTTCTCATGTGCCTTAATTGTTCACTGCATAGTATTTTACAGCTCCCGCATGTTGGAGTGAGGTTATTGAGGGTTGAGAGGTGAGGCTTAAGAAACTATCACGTGCCGGGCGTGGTGGCGCATGCCTTTAATCCTAGCACTTGGGAGGCAGAGGCAGGTGGATCTTTGTGAGTTCAAGGCCAGCCTGGTCTACAGAGTGAGTTCCAGGACAGCTGGGGCTACAGGGAGACCCTGTCTCAAAAAAAAAGAAGAAAAAAGAAACTATCACGTAACACATTAGAACTGACCGTTTGAGCATATCCTGAAAAATTTGGTTCTTTTATACTGCCCATAAACTCTGACCAGCAGATTCTCTGCCAGGGTCAAGCTTGGGTCTGAGGAGTTGTGTTAGTCACCAGGCCTTGCCCACCTTCCTGCTGGTGATTTTCTCCCCTTCCATCATCCTTCAGTCCCTGGCCATAGCATGTCTTCTAGACAGACTGGCTTCCAGGGCAGTTTCTTGATTAAGAAAAAGTTCAGCCAAAAGGCTTTGAAATGGCTGTCAGTTTCCTCCTCAGAAAAGGGGTTTGAAAACCTATCCTCTCGCTTCTCCCAGCTAAAATGACCTCTCTTGCTTCTCCAGCTCTTCTTGCTATCTCTGACTTTGTCTTTATTCCCCCTTGAACTATTACTGTGTTGTTTGTGTAATTAGTATAATTGTCTGTCTTTGCATTTGCTTATAAGCTCCCTGTGCTCTTGTCATACTAAAATCTGCATCTTAAACCCTTTTTCTGAAATCTCAGACATTATCCCCCAGGTTTGAAGAGGGCTGAATGGAGTGCCTTAGTGTTTACTGAAGGTGTGCTTCCCTCCTGCCCCACGGCCAGCCTCCTCTCCCCACTACACATCGTGGGTAAATGGAAGTATCATTATGCACCTCAAGACCATATGAACCTTGTCCTTGGGTTTTCACCTATAATTATAAGCACAGGCCAGACTGGATTACTAGGACCCAAAAAATGCTTTTTTATTTATTTTTATTTAGTCTTTTTTTTTTTTTTGAGACACAGTCTCCCTGTAGCCCCATGTGGAACTCACTCACTGTGTAGACCAGGCTGGCCTTGAACTCACAGAGATCCGCCTGCCTCTGCTTCATGAGCACTGGGATTAAAGGCATGCACCACCATGCCCAGCAGATAAATGTTTATTTAATGATCCCCTAGTGAAATCTTAAGTGTCTGAGTATCACAAGATATTCTGGTTCTGTAGTCTCTTTTCCTATAGACAAATATTTTATAGAATCTTGGTTTCTTTTGATGCTATAATAGATAGATCTGCTTCCAAGAACAGCCTAGCAGATTTGCTTCAAATCAGAGTTCTTTCTGTGTGAGTCATGGTCAGTTATTTAACTTCTCTGAGTCTTTTACAAAGAATTTAAATTATTACTGTAAGACATATCCAACTCATACTACGTAAAGAAAGCCATAGACCTGTAGAAGAGCAGCTACCCAAGTTCAGTCTTGATTACTAATTCCTAACAGAGACGAGATCCCTATTGGCTGTCTCTGGTCTTAACATTCTTTTCCTCCCTGTCCCACAGGTCCCAATATTTTCTTCATATGTAAAATTGAAGTAAAAAAATTGTTTTATAATTTGTTCAGATTAGATGATAAATATAAGTGTTCAACACAATGTCAGTATCTAACCTATAGTGGAGTTGGACCAGATGTTGGTTTCTTACATTGAATTATGTAGTCATACAGATCATATATTCTGAAAGGATGACACCCTTATAGGGATGCCCTAGGTCTTTGCATCTGGAAAACTTCGTACAGTTTACAGAAGCAGGCAGCAAAGTCTTCATCAGAAGAAAAGTCCCTGCATTAAGGGTGACAAGGTTTCGAAACATCAGTCAGCATCTGCTTTGTACAAAGACCAGCCTCCCCTGATGCTATTGCCTGATTTATTTTATTTATTTTTTTAAGATAAAGTCTCCTTGTTCTCCAGCTGCCTTGTATATCAGGCTGTCCTCCATCTCAGATCTGCCTGCCTCTGCCTCCCAGAGTGCTGGGATTAAAGGCCATGCCCAACATGAAATTTTTATTTTTCTACTAAAAGCTAAATATTTTTGTGCTGGAGCAAACTGGGTTCATCTTTCCATGTGGTCATAATCACTAGGGATTCTTGACCAGGGTATAAATAGTACTGGACTATACCTCAATATGGGAACTTTCAGGATGGCTAGTCCATTTCTTGGAGAAGTTCCTGAAGAGATTGAATATTTCTGAGTGACCAGCTCTAGTATCATCTACTTCAACTAGAATTATCTTGGCATTTCTAATGGCAAAAAAGGGGCCCAGTGTGGCACACCTTTAATCTTAGCACTCAGGAGGCAGAGCCAGGTGGATCTCTTGAGTTCTAGGCCAGGTGGGGCTAGGGAGACCCTGTTTCAAAAAAAAAAATAAAAAACAGAAAAGGGGATGATGAGCAGAAGCATCTGTTAATGGCTTCCTGAATCACCTGTAGAAAGCAATATTGAACTCCATAGTGAACTTTTTTTTTTTTTTTGTCTTTTTGAGACAGGGTCTCCCTGTAGCCCCAGCTGTCCTGGAACTCACTGTGTAGACCAGGCTGGACTTGAACTCACAAAGATCGGCCTGCCTCTGCCTTCCAAGTGCTAGGATTAAAGGCGTGCTCCACCACGCCCGGCCATAGTGAACTTCTTATGAAGAATCCTTAATCCTCTTGCTCTTTGTAGATTTCTGAGACTGTGTTATGTAGTCTGGGATGACATAGAACTCACTGTGAGGTTGAGTACGAACTTAAACTCATGATCTTCCTACTTCCATCTCCCAGGCTCTCAGATCAATCCCTCTCCTTCCACTTCACATCCTGTTCCATTTACCCCGTCCTTTTCCCTGTTCCCCAACAGGGTTTCATGAGCGTTTCCTCACCCACTTTAGCTGGTCTTTCCAGAGCTATATATCCTGTGTTTGTGTTTGTTTGTTTGTTTGTTTGTTTGTTTCTCTTTCTTTTTTTGAAAACAGGGTCTCATACTATAGCCCAAGTTAGCCTAGAACTCATGTATCTCAGACTGACTTTGAATTTAATAATCCTTCTGTTTCAGCTCCTTCAAGTACTGGGAATTACAGACATGTGAGGTACAATGAAATTTAAAATCTTTTAATTCCTAGAAAGTACTGGAAATGTAACCAGCTCTTTGTTAGCATGCATAAGGCTCTGGATTCTAGCTCTAGTACTGCAATAAATTACATAGGAAGATTAAAGATTTCCAGTCACTCGAACTAACTTGTGTAGTATACTAGTTATTTTCCTATTGCTGTAGAAAAACAGCAAGACCAAGGGTACTAACAGAGGAAGAGTTTATTGGGCTATGGTTCATGAGGGGTAAGAGTCCATGGTGGGGAGCAGCTGGAATACAGAGCTAAGCACTCATGTCTTTAAACAGGTACTGGAAGCAGAGCAAGCAGACTGGAAATGGGCATAGCTATGAACTCTGAAAGCCTGCCCTCAGTAATCTTCCTCCAGCAAGGCCACACCTCCTAAAGATTCCATTACTCTCCCCAAACAGTTCCAGGAGCTGGGGACCAAGTTTCCAGATACTTGGAGCGCCTAATGCAAATTGCATTTGGTCCATCTTACTCCCCATAGTCTATGCCGAGGCCTTTAATCCCAGCACTTGGGAGGCAGAGGCAGGCTGATCTCTGTTGAGTTCAACGCCACCTGGCACTATAGGGAGACCCTCTCTCAAAAAGAACAGCAACAAAAAAAGCAAGCTCTCATAGTCTTTAATAGTCTCAACATTCTTCATAAGTCCAGAGTCTAAAGTCTCTTCCGAAGACTTTAGGTTTTCTCTCTTAATTCTGAGCACCTGTAAAATCAAAAGACAAATTACATACTTCCAGCATACAGTGGAACCAGATATACATTTCAATTCCAAAAGAGAAGAATGGGGAACAGGAAATACCAGACCAAAGTAAGACTGAAACCATCAGGGCTCTGTGTCTCATATCTGGAACCTTCCAAAGAGCTTAGATGCCACAGCTCTCTTCCACAGATGTGTCTCAGCTCTGGCATCTCCATCTTAAGGGACCCCACTGCCAAAGAGGCTTCACCTTCCCAGCTTCTTGCAGTGGCCTCCCAGGGCCGCCTTCTAGCCTGGATTCCCCTGCTACACTCTACCGAGCTCAGCAGCTCTCAAACTGCAGAGAAAGAACCAGTGACCCCTCACTCCTGGCATCTTTCATGCCTCTAAAGCCAGCACCATGTAAACAATACTGTCACGTTTGGCTGCCACCTTAGAATGAATCTGCTTCATCCACATTATTAATAGCTTCTCTGTTAGCCGGACGTGGTGGTGCTCGCCTTTAATCCTAGCACTTGGGAGGCAGAGACAGGCGGATCTATGTGAGTTCAAGGCCAGCCTGGTCTACAGAGTGAATTCCAGGACAGCTGGGGCTACAGGGAGACCCTGTCTCAAAAAAAAGACAAAAAACAAAAAACAAAACAAAACAAAAAAATAGCTTCTCTGTGTAGTGGCTGTCTTGAGCAGGAAACCCCTGAGACCTTTTCCTTTCTGGAGTTGGGAGCTTACCTGGTTGGGTATTGCCCTGAGAGTACGCTTTCCATTGCTCAACTGTAATTCTGGAGGGCTCTTCTTAGTACCTCTGATCTCATGATAGAGAGCCTCTCCTTCATACATGCTTTGGCTCCAAACTACATTATGTATTTCTTCCTGCCTCATTTTCTCTATTTATTATAGGTCTCTATAATATTCACCATTAATAACCACACCACCAACTTAAAGGGTGGTTGAAAGTTCCGCCACCAAAGAAATTTGCATATTTTCAGTTGATGGCAGCCAGATGCTTTGCCAAAATCTCCCAGATGATGCCTGTGTCCTCCGCAACTACCTTGCCCTCAGCGCTCCTTTCTTCCAGGTTCCTACTAGAACAGCCCTGTTAAGCTGTGCTTATAGCGTTCAACTGCTTTTCTAGTCCAGACTTCCAAAGTCTTCCACATTCCACCAAAACCCCATGTGGTAGCAACACCCCACTCTCTGATAACAATACTGACTATGGGGAGCACTTATACAGACTACTACATGTAAATACCCACATCTTGCTCCAAATCATATAATGTACAAATGACACAGTAGACTTAAATGTTAAAGGAAAATGGAAAATCCACAAAGAAAGATAAAAATCACCCAGAAGGACCAGGAGTTTTTTTTTTCTTTCTTTCAAGGCCTGATCTACCAGGCCTGGCTTAAAGATGGTTCTTGGCCGGAGAGATGGCCTAGCGGTTAAGAGCGCCGACTGCTCTTGCAGAGGACCCAGGTTCGATCCCCAGCACCCACATGACGGCTGAGAACTGTCTTTAACTCCAGTTCCAGGGGGATCCAATACCCTCTTCTGAACTCTGTGGCATCGCATGACCCGAGTGCACAAACTTATACATGCAGACAGTACATTCATACACATATAAATAAATAAAATTAAAAAAAATAAAGATGGTTCTTAGTCACCATGTGGGTGGTGGAATTGAATCTGGGCCCTCTGAGATAGGGTCTCCCTGTAGCCCCAGCTGGCCTGGAACTCACTCTGTATACCAGGCTGGCCTTGAACTCACAGAGATCTGTCTACCTCTGCCTCCCAAGTGCTAGGGTTAAAGGCATGCGCCACCACGCCTGGCTAGGACCAGGAGATTTTGAAATCACTGCAGTGCTCCAAAACAGCAAGCCTAGATACCAAAGAGTCTTGGAGGACCGGGGCTAGTGTTCCAATGCCCTAGGGAGACGGAGAAAACCTTAGACCTTTCAAGGTAGAAACAATCCCCTGGTGCTTAAGAGGCTGCCTCCAGGGTTACAAATCTGGAAGAAAACAAAGTATTAGCTGTAATTGCCTCTGGAAAATGAACTTAAGATAGAACAGAAAAAACCTCTAGGAAAGAGCCCAGAAGTGCCAGAACCAGCAGTTTTCCTGGCCTGTCTCTCCTGAGCAGCTTGTGCAGCTATGCTGTGTGCAGACCATCCCTGTCTCTTTTCTACCTAGTCATAACACATAAGCTTCCTCTTCGCTCCCACACTATGTAGTCTTGGACTCAGATTTCTAGAACAACTGTTTTAGACTGGGTTCAGAAAAGCAGCTGTGCTTTGGGTATAGTGCCAGCTGGATTGTGCATCTCCATGTAGATTGGGTTCACATTTGTTTCATGTGGTTCCTTCTGAGTCCATCTGAAGCTGAGCAGCCCAGGATATTCTCACAATGGGCCCAGCGGAAGTCACACAGGTATTTGTCAAGTGTCTTGCCTGTAACATGTGCTTTCCCTTGGCTAACAAGTCACATGACCAAGCCCAACTTCTGTGAGACAAGTATACACTTCATGTTGGGTAATGGCAAAGGCTGTGCATGCACAGTCTTACTATGGGGTAGTGAAGAATCGAAACCAATAATGCAGTCATCTATGCTTTCTCAGTAGAAAGTGGAGGCCCTTTATTTTTTTTTTTTTTTAATTTATTTTTTTTTATGTGTATGAATGTACTGTCTGCATGTAGGTTTGTGCACCCATGTCGTGCAATGCTGCGGAGGTCAGAAGAGGGTGTCAGATTCTCCTGGAACTGGAGTTGAAGACGATTCTCAGCCGCCATGTGGGTGCTGGGGATCGAACCTGGGTCCTCTGCAAGAGCAGTCGGAGCTCTTAACCACTAGGCCATCTCTCCAGCCTGTGAAGGCCCTTTATAAAACATCCACTCAGCTGTTATCTGCTGATCACTGAGGAGTGAGAGTTGTAATTTCATGTGTTTGAATTGTCTGAGTTGTGCATGAGTTCCATCTATAGTCAGTCATCCCTTGGTATCCATAGAGGACTGGTTCTAGAACCCCTCTCAGGTACCAAAATCTACAGCTGCTCCAGTCTGTGTAAATGGTATAGTGGTTGCCTCCCTCCACCCCATCTTTTTGTCATCTCTGTATTACTTAAAATATCTAAATGCAGCATAAATGTCATGTTGATAGTTATCGTACTCTGTTTTAGGAAAACATGAAAAAAGCTGTCATTCAATCCAGATCAATTTTTTCTTGTAGAATATTTTTCAGGCCTCAGTTGAAGAGATGCAGAACAACACACAGTTACAGAGGACTATTTATATATATTTATCAGAAAATTCTTGTGGTTTTGGGGGGGAAATGTTTAATTTGTTTTGACCAGTTCTTCCTACATAGCTGGTCTCAGGTTTACAGCGGTCCCCCTGCCTCTGCCTCTGCCTCTGCCTCCTGAGCACTGGAATTGCAGGCTTGAGTCTCCACAGGGTGATTTCAAACAACAGAAATAAATCAGTCTTTTGATGATTCCTAGCCAGAACGTCATCACATTCTACTGCACTATTGAGTATGGTGGCACACCTTTAAGCCCAGCACTCAGGGGTCAGAGGCAGGCAGATTGTGAATTAAAGGCCAGCCTCATCTACATAGGGAGTTTCAGGGCAGACAGGTTTTCACAGTGAGACCCTAGCTCCAAACAAACAAAATCAGGGTTAGAGCAATAAATAGCTCAGCGGTTAAGAGCACTGGCTGCTCTTGCAGAGAACTTGGGTTCAGTTGTCAGCACCTACATGGCCGCTAACTCCAGTTTCAAGAGATATGACGCCCTCTTCTGACCTCTGCGGGCATTGCACTGATGGGGACAATTAGATACATGCAGGCAAAATATTCAACTACCAAAAAAAAAAAATTCCTACTGCATAAAGCTTCTGGGGTCTAAGGAGCCATTGGAATGGTTACACGTGTTTTTGCTTTGTAATTATTAAACTATACATTTATGATTGGTAAGTTTGTTAAAAGTTCACATGTCAAAAGCTTTTTGAACTAAAAGGGAAAAGCAAACTAAAACAAATCCAAAACTTAAGTTAACCCTAGGAAAACAGAACTTCAACTAAATGTATCAATGGTTCAGCCGCAAATAGAATTTGCAGTCCTAATGGGAATACTGAATATTAATCTCACCCACATCAGAATATTATAATTAAGAATGAGTGATGGGAAATGGGGGGTGGTAGTGTTGGTAACAGGATGAGCAGTTTAGATGCACTAAACACCTTTATAATGGGAATAAATTATGACTAAAATTGAAAAATAAATTAGTACTATGCGTGTGTTTTGATATGTCTTTATTATTGTTAACAGTAGCATTGTGTACTTGTAAAGCTGTATTACTCTGCACAAAAAGTAAGCTTAATTTTAATAAATGGATATTTATTTTGAATACATCTTTTCCCAACATTCTAACTGCCAAATCTCTTATTCTCTTACCTTGATATCCCAGCAGATAACTGGTCTTTTATGCCTTCCTGTCTCTCTCTTGATTCCAGATTTGTCCTATACCTTGCAACCAGAACAGAAACACATCTTTCGTTTCTTGCTTATCAAAGACCCCCCAGTTGCACACCATTCTTAGTACCTCTCAATGTACTCCTCCCATTCTCTTTGTTGACAGTCCCCCAGTTGAAGGGCAGGCAGGAGGAATGTCCAGCTTCCTCCAGTGGGACTTAGTTAGCTGTGACTGAGAGGTGGGCCCCTGAGGAGAGGTTTTTCTGGAGAGCAGAAGTCAAAGGCAGTCAGCTGACTCCAAACCTAAAACAAGACAAGCATGGGATGGAAGCAAAGAGACCAGTGCTCATGAGCTAACATAAACACAAGTGAAGCTGGTGCAAGACGGCCACAGGTGCTGCAGGGGTCTCTCCCCTCTCATGAGGTTCTCCCTACAAACCACACCAGAAAAAAAGGGAGCAGCCACTGCTCTGAGAGGCTCATTTTGTTTTGACGCCAGCTGTACCAAAGACAGACCTGGACTGTGAGGCACCAAGCACTGTCCATCAACTAGAAGAGAAAACTACCCTAAGCATGGATAGAAATTCCTACTTTGCTTAGAACGCCAGAAGGATAGCTAAGGAGGCCTCACCCCAAGTCCCAGGGACATAGCACCCAAAGGAGACAGGCGTGCGCATGCACGCATGCACGCGTGCACAGTCAACCCACTAAGCATCTGAGCCTTGAATGATACCTACTAATGACAATACTGAGTTAGAAAAGAGCACAGAAGAAAAGATCCTCTCGGGAAACAGGCCAGATCACATAGTAACAAGAGCATTCTGACCCCAGGTCCACAGGATCAGAGGAATTTGAAGCTTAAGCATTGGGGTTGACCTCAGCAACAATAAACAGCCCAACTCAAGTTCTTCACTGAAAGCCTGGTACAAGAAAAGACATGCCAATTTATATACCTGAGATCCCTTTCAGGAAATGACCAACTTAATACCAACACTTCTAAGGCAACAAATACATGATGCAGTCTGCACAAATAGACAAGGATATAACACATTGGAGCTATTAGGTAAGGAATTTAGTAGGAAGGAGCTAACAAAAACCACATGCAAGACCAAAAGTATAGGGACTGGAGAGATGGCTCAGCAGTTTACTAGGCTGAAGGAGGATAGGACCTGGGTTTAGTTCCTAGCACCACATGGTGCCTATCAACCCTCTGTAACTCCAGTTCCAGGAGATCCAATGCCCTCTCTGGCCTCCTTGGTGACTTTTAATACATGTAGGCAAAAACACTCATACACATAAATTTAAAAAAATTAATCAAAGACAGGAATGGAATGTAGCTCAATATTGGTAACTTCAGAAACAAACACAAAACCCCAGCAAACCTCACAGCTACCAGGACACCAAGAGTTTTCTTGGAGGTAAATGAGATGCTTCAGCAGGTAAAGGCACCTGTTGTCAAGCCTAAAGGCCCAAGTTAGATTCCCCAGGTCCCACATGGGTGCATCATGTGGGACACACACACACACACGTATGCATGCACACAAAATTATTTAGATTCTGGGTCTGGGGTGGGTGCAGCAGGATAGCCCACCAGGTAAAGAGTTTCCCACATAAGCCTGAAGAGCTCAGTTCTATCCCCTGGATCCACATCAAGGTGGAAGGAAAGAACTGGCTCCACAACATTGTCCTCTGACCAATACACGTGTCCACACATTATATACACAACAAAAAATAAGAAACCACAATCCGGGCTGGAGAGATGGCCTAGCGGTTAGGAGCGCCGACGCTCTTGCAGAGGACCCGGGTTCGATCCCCAACACCCACATGGCGGCTGAGAACCGTCTGTAACTCCAATTCCAGGAGAACTCCAGTTCCAGGGGAATCCGAGACCCTCTTCTGACCTCCGCGGCATTGCACGACACGGGTGCACAGACCTGCATGCAGACAGTACATTCATACACATACAGAAATAAATAATAAAAAAAAAAAATTTAAAAAAAAAAATAAAAAAAAAGAAACCACAATCCAAGATAGATAACACCCAGGAAAATAAGTTTATACTCAACTCACCGTATCATGTTTAGATTGCTTAGACCATTTTTTCCAAGTTTCATACATGGTAATGAGTTTATTCAACATATTTTAGCAAATATTCATAGTGGTTTCATCAGGACGTTTTTCATCACCTCCATCATTGCCCTCCGCCCCTCCTGCTGATTTCCTTCCTCTTCCAGCTGTCATATTTTACGTTCATGTCTTTTTTTGTGAATCAGTATCTCTTTTTGTGAACCAAAACATTTAATTAGTATTACTTACAGGAGCATGGGCAACTTACCAGTGACCACACCACTGAGGACAACGTGAGACAAGATTTTGAACTAGAGAGAAGAGGACATGTGCACAGAAGCCATTTGGAGACAGCCGGAAGGCAGCCAACTTGAATGCTAAAAGGAAAAACGGGGCAATTGGAATGTAAGCACCTAAACCCATGGAAAGTACCTTTCAAAATAAAGAACTAAAGCCTTCTAAAAGTGGAGGGGATCCACTGCCAGAAAGCCTACTGTCAGGAGCTAGTAAAGGAAGTTCAGGTAGAAGAGAATGAGACAATCAGAGGTGAAAGAAAAAAATTAATGCCTTTAATCCCAGCAGAGACAAGCAGGTCTCTGAGTTTAAGGCTAACCTGATCTACATAGGCAGTTCCAGGCTAGCTGGGGTTAGAGGGAGGCCCTTTCTCAAAAAGACCAAAATAATAATGATAATAACAACAACAACAACAACAACTAGCCTGTTTTTCCTTTTGTCTTCCCTTTTGTTTTTTTGTTTGGACGTAGGCTTTTGGACCCTGATACGCACACACTGCCACTGAGCTACATAAACCACCCAGCCTCAAAAATAAGACGTTTCTACTGGGTAGCAGTGTCTTGTAAATAAGCAGGTTTAGAATTGGCAGGTCCTGGGATCTTGGTTCAAGCACTGAATTCTCCCATGGGTGTATATCACAGCCGGAGGCAGAAAGTAAAGGAAGGAATGAGTCTGGCTGGGTTTCAGTAAAACCTGTTGGACACTAAGACTAGAATTTCATAGTTGTTTTGTTTTGGGTTTTGTTTTGTTGGGGATTTTGGTGTTGTTTTGTTTTGTTGGGGATTTTGGTGTTGTTTTGTTTTGAGACAGGATCTTCGTATATAGTGCAGGCTGGCTTTGAACTTAGGACACCTCTCCTGTCTTAGCCTCTAGCATATTGAGATTATGTGTATGCTTCCATACCCAGCTATATTCTTTATTTTTCAGTCATTTTAAAAAGTGTAAAAGCCTATCATGCCAGGCGTGGTGGCGCACTCCTTTAATCCTAGCGCTCTGGAGGCAGAGGCAGGCAGATCTTTGTGAGTTCAAGGCCAGCCTGGTCTACAGAGCAAGTTCCAGGCCAGCTGGGGCTACAAGGAGACCCTGTCTCAAAAAAAAAAAATAAAAGCCTTTCACGGCTCACGAGCTGGACAGAATGAGATGGTCGACTATTTTCAGGTCCAGTTGAGGCAGGCTATCCTTTACCAATCACTAGTCTAACATTAGCATAAACATTAGCCATGCATTGGCTTTTTTTTATTTTTAGGCAGAGTCTCCCTTTAGTCCCACCTAGCCTGGAGCTCTGTAGACCAGGCTAGCCTTGAACTCACAGAGATCCGCCTGCTTCTGCCTCTGGAGTGCTGGAATTAAAGGCATGTGCTAGGGCTGGAGAGATGGCCTAGCGTTTAAGAGCGCCGACTGCTCTTGCAGAGGACCCGGGTTCGATCCCCAGTACCCACATGGCTGCTAAGAACCATCCGTAACTCCAATTCCAGGAGAACTCCAGTTCCAGGGGAATCCAAGACCCTCTTCTGACCTCTGCGGCATTGCATGACATGGGTGCACAGACCTATATGCAGACAGTACATTCAGACACATACAAAAATAAATAAATAAATAAATAAATAAATAAATAAATAATAAAAAAATAAAAGCGTGTGCCTCCACACCCAGCACTAAAGAGTTTCCAGTCTCAGGGGAATCCGATGCCCTCTTCTGACCTCCACGGCATTGCACTACACGGGTGCACAGACCTACATGCAGACAGTACATTCATACACATAAAAAATAAAATCGCTGGGCATGGTGGCACATGCCTTTAATCCTAGCACTTGGGAGGCAGAGGCAGCTGGATCTTTATGAGTTCAAGGCCAGCCAGGTATACATAGCGAGTTCCAGGACAGCTTGAGCTCAGGGAGACCCTGTTTCGAAAAAGACCAAAAAAAATAAATATTAATTTTTAAAATCTGATAAAGAGTTAAAAGAAGGTGTTGGAAACCTTTGGAACTGGAGTTATAGACAGCCACCATGTGGGTGCTGGGAATCAAACCCAGGTCCTCTGAAAGAGCAGTCAGTGCTCTTAACCGCTGAGCCATCTCTCCAGCTCTGCATTGCCTCTTACACATAAAACAATTTACTTAGCTGTGATTTGGGTTTTTTTTTTTGTTTTTGTTTTTGTTTTTGAGACAGGGTCTCCCTTTAGCCCCACCTGTAATGGAACTCACTATGTAGACCGGTTGGTCTTTATTTTTTTTTATTTTATTTTTTTGACCGGTTGGTCTTGAACTCACAGAGATCCTCCTGCCTCTGCCTCCCGAGTGCTGGGATCAAAGGTGTGTGCCAACATGCCTGGCTTATTTATTTATTTATTTATTTGGTCTTTTGAGACAGGGTCTCCCTGCAGTCCCAGCTGGCCTGAACTCACTTTGTAGACCAGACTAGCCTTGAATTCGCAGAAATCTGCCTGCCTCTGCCTCCTGAGTTCTGGGATTAAAGGCTTGTGCTACCATGCTTGGCATTTTTAATAATTTTAATATTTATTTTGTGTGTATCTGTTTGTGCCATGGTGTGTACATGGAGGTCAGAGGGCAACTTATAGGAGTCAGTTCTCCACCTACACAATATGGGACCCTGAACTCCAGTCATCAGCCTTATTGATCCTTTATCCAGAGTCATCCCTGGTTTTAAAACCTGCCCTTGTTTTATTTGTTTATTTATTTTTAGATGATCTCACTATTCAGCTCAGGTTAGCTGCCTTAGAACTCTCTCTGTATCTCAGGTTGGCTTGGAATTCAATCTGATTTTCACTTCACAAGTTTCGGTTAAAGATGTGAGCAACCACACTCAGCATAGCTTAAATATAGATAAATTAACTGCTATGTCCATATGATAAGCTAATTTTCTTTTTTTTTCTTTTTTTAAATTTTATTTATTTTTGTATGTGTATGAATGTACTGTCTGCATGTAGGTTTGTGCACCCATGTCATGCAATGCCGTGGAGGTCAGAAAGGGGTGTCGGATTCCCCTGGAACTGGAGCTAAAGACGGTTCTCAGCCGCCATGTGGGTGCTGGGGATCGAACCCAGGTCCTCTGCAAGAGCGGTCGGCGCTCTTAACCACTAGGCCATTTCTCCAGCCCCAATAAGCTAATTTTCTATAAAGTGGATCAGGGCTTGGAGAAATGCCTTCGTGGTCAGGAGCATGTACTGCTCTCAGGAAGGACCCAGGTTTTATTCCTAGCACCTATATTGGGTAGCTCACAACTGCTTGTACCTCCAGCTCATGAGGATCCAGCGTGTCTGGTCTTAAAGGGTACTTGCACTCACATGCATGTCCCCCCATATACACATATATACATAATTCAAAATTAAAAATTTTAGCCAAGCGTGGTAGTGCACGCCTTTAATCCCAGCAGTGGGAAGACAGAGGCAGGAGGATCTCTGTGAGTTCAAGGCCAGCTGGTCTACATAGTGAGTTCCAGTACAGCTGGGGCTAAAGGGAGACCCTGTCTCAAAAATAACCCACCCCCTCAAATTTAAAAATATTTTAAAAAGATAAAAATATGAGTTCCAGCCGGGCGTGGTGGCACATGCCTTTAATCCTAGCACTGGGAGGCAGAGGGAGGTGGATCTTTGTGAGTTCAAGGCCAGCCTGGTCTACAGAGTGAGTTCCAGGACAGCTGGGGCTACAGGGAGACCCTGTCTTGAAAAGACCAAAAAAAAAAAAATGAGTTCCTCTTACAGCAATTATGCTGAGTGAAAAAAGCCACAGACACTGCGTGATTCTTACCCATAGAGTTCAGGAAGAGGAAGATACAAGCTAGTCTGGTGGTCTGAAGGTGGCTGGAGTCTGACAGTGTGGACATGAGATAGGAAAAATCAGCCACGTGCAATACCAGCACACAGGAGGCTGAGGCAGGAGGATTGAGTTTAGGGCCAGCTTGGGCTACATAGCAAGAACATGTTTCAATAAATATAAATTTTTATTTTTTTGTGCCAGGAATCAAACCCAGGCCCTGTGTATTCTTTTTTTTTTTTGTATGTGTGTATGAATGTACTGTCTGCATGCAGGTCTGTGCACCCGTGTCGTGCAATGCCGCAGAGGTCAGAAGAGGTGTCGGATTCCCCTGGAACTGGAGTTCTCCTGGAATTGGAGTTACGGACAGTTCTCAGCCGCCATGTGGGTGCTGGGGATCGAACCCAGGTCCTCTGCAAGAGGCCATCTCTCCAGCCCAGCCCTGTGTATTCTAAGCAAGGGTTTTGCCACTGTGCTACATCCCCAAACTCAAAAAATAATTTATTTTTATATTATTATTAATTTTATTTATTTATTATGTGTATGAGTGTACTGTCTGCATGCAGGTCGGTGCACCCATGTCGAGCAATGCTGCAGAGATCAGAAGAGGGTGTCGGATTCCCCTGGAACTGGAGTTAAAGACGGTTCTCAGCCGCCATGTGGGTGCTGGGGATCAAACCCAGGTCCTCTGCAAGAGCAGTCAGTGCTCTTAACCGCTAGGCCATCTCTCCAGCCGCTATCATTATTATTATTATTATTATTGGTCTTTTTGAGACAGGGTCTCCCCTTAATCCCAGCTGCCCTGGAACTAACTCACTATGTGGCCCTGCCTGGCCTGGAGCTTGCTATGTAAACCGTGCTGGCAAGATCACCAGAGTCATGCTATGTATTTCCCCAGGGCTAGTTAGAGAATATGTTCAACCTGAAGAGAGGGAGCTGAGAGACAGTGTGATGAAGGGCGAGGGCTTTCCAAATCCGTGTGCCAGTGCATTCTCTTTTAGGTGCTTTGAATGAGATGTTCAGTTACTTGGTGTGTAATACTACAAATTTACCAGCATAAAATGTGTATAGGCCAGGTGTGGTGGTGCATGCCTTTAGTCCAGCACTTGAGAGGCAGAGGCAGGCAGATTCCCATGAGTTCCAGGCTAGCCAGGGCTACATAGCAAGATCCTGTCTTCAAGATTAGCCCACTTATGCTGGATTAGGCAGATGTGTGGCTAGTTGGGTCCTTTGCTCAAGGGTCTCAAGGTGTCAGCAAAGGCTGTTACCTTGGCTTAAGATCCTCTTCAGTTTCTTTCATGTAGGACCCCAGCCCCAATTCCAAGACCCAGGCCCTCTTTTTAAAGGATTCGCCCTGATTTTAAGCCTTTGCAGCAACCCGCATGAACTGGCTAGGAGTCTTGGTTATCTGCCTAAGCCCTTTGTCTTTGCTGCACAGCACAGGCTGTTCAGAGTAAACTACATTGTTACACGTGCTGCCTGCCCTCCATCACATCTGTGTGCCCTGAACTTGAAACTTGGGACCCTTTTAGAATCCTGCCTGTTCCCAAAGGCATACTTGATCTTGCTGAGATCTGTGGTCAAAAAAAAAAATTTAAGTACTGGGGATCAGATACAGGGCTTTGCACATGCTAAGCATATACTGTATCAGGAAGTTACATATTCGCTCCTGTAGTTGTGACTCTCTTGTGGTTTCTTGGGTTTTACATGTCTGTCCCTGTTTGATATCCCCTCATCTGGCTTTATAGTTAACTTGTTACTTATCTGTTACTCCATTTCCCACCTCAACATGGTAAACTGCTACTCTAAGTGCTGTGCAGATAAGGAAGTGATGATTGCATTGGAAGTGAGGATTACTCTGGGTCTCCTTTTTTTTTTTTTTTTACTTGAGACTTGTTTCACTGAGAAATTTGTACATGATTGAAGATGCATAGGTATATTAAATAGGCAAATCAAGCATTTGTTGATTACGAATCAAAAATTTAGGTATAAATTTTAAGATGGTCTCATCTAGCCCAGGATAGCCTTGAATTCACTGTGTAGCCCAGGATAATTTTGATCTTTTGTTATACCTGCCTCCACCTTCTGCTCGCACCACCCACCTGGTTTTATGTAGTGCTGGGAATTTCTTTGAGGGCTTCCAACACACTAGGCAAGCACAACAACAGATCTATATCTCCAGACCCCCATCATAAATTTACTTAAAAATGATTATTTGGCATTCATATAACTACCATTTGCAGCCACTGCATTCAGTTACGTGACCTCATATTCAGTGATCCAGATGACCTCAAGGACCTCATTCAGTGCTCAAGTACTGTGGTCTACCCTGCTGGCTCCATCCAGTCAAAATTCTGGTACAGATTTAAAGAGGCCCTACCTGACCTTGCACACTTACCTGCCTCCCCTAATGCCACATCTACTTTTTCTTTCCTACTTGAGCCACAAGAACATTAAACCATGTACTAGATGGCTCTCATCTACTTGACACTCCTGGGGAGAGGGAACCTCAATTGGGAAATTTCCTCTATTGGATTGGCCTTGTGGGCATGTCTTTGGGGCATTTTCTTTTTTTTATTATTATTTATTTTTGTATGTGTATGAATGTATTGTCTGCATGCAGGTCTGTGCACCTGTGTCGGGCAATGCTGCGGAGGTCAGAAGAGGGTCTCGGATTCCCCTGGAACTGGAGTTCTCCTGGAATTGGAGTTACAGACGGTTCTTAGCCACCATGTGGGTGCTGGGGATCGAACCCGGGTCCTCTGCAAGAGCCTCGGTGCTCTTAACCGCTAGGCCATCTCTCCAGCGCCCGGGGCATTTTCTTAATGAGTGATGTGGGAGGACCCAGTCTGCTGTGGGTGTGGGTGGTGCCAGCCCCAGGCAAGTTGTCCTGTCCCATGAGAAAGGCTGAATACAGGCCAGGGGGCAAGCCAGTAAGTAGCACTCCTTCAGACAGGTTGTCCTGTCCTATGAAAGACAGTACTGGCCAGGAGGCAAGCCAGTAAGTAGCACTCCTCTGTGATCTTCCTGCCCTGAGCTCCTGCTCTGTCTTCCATGATGAACTGTAAGCTGGAGGTGAAATAAACCTTTCCTCCCATGTTGATTTTAGTCAGTGACAAATGTGTATTCAAATAATTTAGACTTGTGAATTTAAGTTATAATCTTAACTTTGTAAAGGACTTCATGAGGGTTGTGAGCAGAGCTCAGTGATAGAGCACTTGTCTAGCTAGCATGGGCAAGGTCCAGGATTCATCTTCCACACCAAAAAAAAAAAAAAGAGGGTGAAAGAAAAAAACAAAACAAAACTGACACCATGCCCTTTGGCCAGAACCTGTCTTCCAGCAATTCATTGAAGTGATGAACCAGAAAAGAGAAGAGAAAAAAAAAAGAAAAGTGAAAAGGTATCCGATGTGTGTTCTCTAGGCCCTTAGAAAACATATTCTATGGCATTGCATGACACGGGTGCACCAACCTACATGCAGACAGTACACTCATACACATAAAAAAAATGAATAAAATAAAAAAATATTTAAAAAAGAAAACATATTTGCCGGGTGTGGCGGTGCACACCTTTAATCCTAGCACTTGGGAGGCAGGTGGATCTTTGTGAGTTCAAGGCCAGCCTGGTCTACAGAGTGAGTTCCAACAGCTGGGGCTACAGGGAGACCCTGTCTCGAAAAGGCATAAATAAATAAATAAATAAATAAATAAATAAATAAATAAATAAATAAATAAGAAAAAAGAAAACATATTCAAAAGGAATAGTTCCAAAGTCTTATGACAAAACTGGTCATTTTGCTTGCCAGAGAATTAATGTGTGTATTCAGTATATTAAGCACTCTTAAGAGCTGAGAGAGCTTCCTGATATGGATAAAGAAAAATGATCAGAAAAAGAAGGAAGCCAAAGAGAAAGGAGCCTGTAGTGTCAGCTCCCCAGAGAAGCAGGCTTTGCAGGGACTCTCGGAAAAGAATGTGAGCTGCTGGAGTTGCTCCCTGTGCATTCATGGCATAACATTCTTCTCAGTTGCATGGAAGTGTGCTGTCATCTCCCCAAAAGACATTTAAAGCAGATTTTGTGCCCCAATTAATTTTTTAAAGTTTATTTGCTTATTTATTTATTTATTTATTTTTGCAACAGGGTTTCCCTATAGCCCCCGCTGGTCTGGAACTCACTTTGTAGACCAGGCTGGCCTTGAATTCACAGAGATCCAACTGCCTCTGCCTCCCAAGTGCTAGGATTAAAGGCATGCGCTAGCACACAGGCTTAAAGATGGTTCTTAGCCGCTATGTGGGTGCTGGGAATTGAACCCGTGTCCTCTGCAAGAGCAGTTGGTGCTCTTAACTGCTTAGCCATCTCTCCAGCCCCAATTTTATTTTTCATATTCAAGTTTAATATTTTGTTTGATGAGATATAAGGCATGTTTAGTGTTGCAACAAATATACTCTGTTGGCTGGGGGGGTTGAGGGGGAAGACCCCCATGACTCAGTATAAGTTTAATTTTCCACATTATGATAATTACAGGGCTGGGGATGTAGTTGAGTTGGTAGAGTGTTTGACTATCATGCACAAAGCCCTGGGTTCCATCCCTGAACCACATAAAACCCACACATGTAATCCCAGCACTCCAGAACTGGATGCAATGTGATAGCTGGACAGATGGCTCAGTGGGTCAGAGCACTCAGTGTAGTTGCAGGGGACCTGGGTTTGGCTCTCAGCACCCATATGGAAGCTCACAAGGTCTGTGATTCCAATTCCAAGGAATCTGATGACCTCTTTTGGCCTCTCTGGACATCAGGCATGAAGATGGGGGGTGGGGGGCAGGAAAAATTCATACACATAAAGACATCTTTTTTTTTTTTTTTGTCTTTTCGAGACAGGGTCTCCCTGTAGCCCCAGCTGTCCTGGAACTCACTCTATAGACCAGGCTGGTCTTGAACTCACAAAGATCCGCCTGCCTCTGCCTCCCAAGTGCTAGGATTAAAGGCGTGCACCACCACGCCCGGCCTAAAGACATCTTTAAAAAAAAAAAAATTGTCAGGCGTGGTGGCGCACGCCTTTAATCCTAGCACTTGGGACGCAGAGGCAGGCGGATCTTTGTGAGTTCAAGGCCAGCCTGGTCTACAGAGTGAGTTCCAGGACAGCTGGGACTACAGGGAGACCCTGTCTCGAAAAGACCAAAAAAAAAAAATAAAATAAAATAAATAAAAATAATTTTAAAAAAATTCATGGTTTTCTTCAGTAAATTAACGTCGGCCTTGGCTGTAGCAGACCTTGTATTGAAAAATGAAAATAGGGGCTGGAGAGATGGCCTAGCGGTTAAGAGCACCCACATGGCGGCCGAGAACCGTCTGAAACTCCAATTACAGGAGAACTCCAGTTCCAGGGGAATCAGACACCCTCTTCTGACTTCCACGGCATTGCACGACACGGGTGCACACACCTGCATGCAGACAGTACATTCATACACATACAGAAATAAATTAAAAAAAAAAGAAAAATGAAAATAAAAATAGATGTATTGTTGCCGGGCGTCGTGGCGCACGCCTTTAATCCTAGCACTTGGGAGGCAGAGGTAAGCGGATCTCTGTGAGTTCAAGACCAGCCTGGTCTACAGAGTGAGTTCCAGGACAGTTGGGGCTACAGGGAGACCCTGTCTCAAAAAGACAAAAAAAAAAATAGATGTATTATTTTGAAAGCCTTTGTTAGAAATTCTCAGGGGGGCTCTTCTTGAGACAGGGTCTCCCTATAGTCCCACCGGCCTGGAATTTGCTGTGTAGATCAGACTAGGCTTGAACTCACAGAGATCTGCCTGCTTCTGTATCTCAAGTGCTGGGATTGAAGGCACAGGCCACTAGGCCTGGCTGAATTTCTTTTTTTTTTTTAATCATATATTTTTTAGTTATTTATTTTTTAAGGTATATGAATGTACTGTCTGCATGTAGGTTTGTGCACCCGTGTTGTGCAATGCCGCAGAGGTCAGAAGAGGGTGTCAGATTCCCCTGGAACTGGAGTTCTCCAGAAATTGGAGTTAGAGACGGTTCTCAGCCGCCATGTGGGTACTGGGGATTGAACCCAGGTCCTCTGCAAGAGCAGTTGGCGCTCTTAACCACTAGGCTATCTCTCCAGTCCCCTGAATTTCTTTTTTAAAGAAGTTCTTAAAATTCCTTTATTTTTTTTATTTTATGTGTATGAATTTATTTTTATTTTTTATTTATTTTTGGCTTTTCAAAACAGGGTCTCCCTGTAGCTCCAGCTGTCCTGGAACTCATTCTGTAGACCAGGCTGGCTTTGAACTCACAAAGATCCACCTGCCTCTGCTTCCCAAGATATATGAATGTTTTACCTGCATGCAAGTCCATCCATATTGTGCAAAGCTGGTAGAGGCCATATGAGAGCATCGGATCTTCTGGAACTGGAGTTATAGATGGTTGTTATCTACCATGTGGGTGCTGGGAACCAAAGCTGGACAGTCAGTGCTCTTAACCTCTGGACCATCTCTCCAGCCCAAAATTTGGGGATTTTTTTTCCTTCTGTGTTTTTGAGACAGGGTCTCCCTGTTGTAACCCAGCTGGCCTGGAACTATGTAGACCAGGCTGGCCTTGAACTCACAGAGATTCTGCCTGCCTCTACCTCCCAAGTGCAGGGATTAAAGGCCACCACACCTGGCAGGAATTTCTTTTTATTTTTTGAGACAGGGTCTCCCTGTAGCCCCAGCTGGCCTGGAGCTCACTCTGTAGATCAGGCTGGCCTTGAACTCACAAAGATCTGCCTGCCTCTGCCTCCCAAGTGCTAGGATTAAAGGTGTGTGCCACCACACCCAGCTATTTTTTTTTCTAATTTTATTTATTTCGGTATGTGTATGAATGTACTGTCTGCAGGTGTGTGCACCCGTGTCGTGCAATGCCGCGGAGGTCAGAAGAGGGTGTCGGATTCCCCTGGAACTGGAGTTCTCCTGGAATTGGAGTTTCAGATGGTTCTCGGCTGCCATGTGGGTGCTGGGGATCGAACCCGGGTCCTCTGTAAGTGCGGTTGGCGCTCTTAACTGCTAGGCCATCTCTCCAGCCCCATGCCCAGCTATTACTTACAAGTTTTTGCATATTTAGTTTGACTTTTTTTTTTTTTAGAAATTTCTAAGTTTAAGCCGGGCGTGGTGGTGCATGCCTTTAATCCTAGCACTTGGGAGGCAGAGACAGGCGGATCTTTGTGAGTTCAAGGCCAGCCTGGTCTACAGAGTGAGTTCCAGGACAGCTGGGGCTACAGGGAGACCCTGTCTCCAAAAGACCCCCAAAAAAAAAAAAAGAAATTTCTAAGTTTAATAAGTTAAACATTCTTAAAAATCAAAATAGGGGCAAAATTTTTTTTAAATTTTTTTTAAACTTTCTTTATTTATTTATTTATGCGTATGAATGTACAGTCTGCATGTAGGTTTGTGCACCCATGTCATGCAATGCCATGGAGGTCAGAAGAGGGTGTCGGATTCCATTCCCCTGGATGAAACTGGAGTAAAAGATGGTTTTTAGCCACATGTGGGTGCTGGGATCATCCGGGTCCTCTGCAGAGAGCAATTAGTGCTCTATAACCGCTGGCCATCGTCGCCAGACCCTAAAATTTTTTTTTACAAACGTGCGGGCGTGGTGGCACACGGTCCTTTAATCCTACAACTTGAGGAGCAGGCAAGGCAGATCTTTGTGAGTTCAGCCCTGGCCTACGGTGGTTAGAGTCCAGACAGCTGGGATATGGCTTAAGGAGACCCGTCTCCGAAAAAGACAAAAAAATAAAAAAAAAAAAAATCGAAAGGACCCAAGAAAACTTACTCTTACAACCTGGAGAGCCTGCGTGATTGGGTATTGGATTTGTTTCAATGTTTGTATTTTTTTGTCTTGTCGAGACAGGTTCGCCGTAGCCCCTGCGCGCCTGGAGACCTCTCTGTGAATCAGGCGGGCCTTGAACTGCACAAGATCCGCCAGCCGCGCCTCCAAGTGCTAGGATTAAGCGGCGCCACCACGCCCGCAATTTGTTGTTTTCCGCTATGAGACAGGGATCTCCTTTTCTGGCCGAGACATTCATAACATAGACAAGCCTGTCCTTCGATCTCACAGAGGTCCTATGCCTCTGCCCCAGAGTACTGGAGATTAAAGTGTTCGTGGGTCACCACACCCTGCCTCTCCGTTTTAATTTGTAGCCTCTGTGTGGTGTGGTGTGTGTGTGGTGTGTGTGTGTGTGCACATAGCATGAACCTGTGTATCAAAGGCCAGAAACAACCCTGTGGGTCCAACCTCAAGAAATGCTCAGTTGGTGGGGGGGCTGTGAGAGCTGGCCTAGCGGTTAAGAACGCCGACGGCTCTTACAAGGACCCGGGTTCGACCGCCAACACCCACATGGCGGCTGAGACCGTCTCGAACTTCCGAATGTCCAAGAGACATCCAGTTCCAGGGAATCCGAGACCACCTTCTGACTCCGCGGCGTTTGCACGACACCGGGTGGGCGCAGAACTTGCATGCAGACAGTACATTCAATACACAGACAGAAATAAATAAAAATGTAAAAAATTAAAAAAAAAAATATGCTCATGGAGTGCATGTGTGTTTGTTTACACATGTGTTTGGCTAGAGCGCAACCTTGGGTGCCAGCACCTTTAAGAATGCCCGCCTACCCCTTTGGCCTGGAGCTCACCTACTGGGTACGACTGGCTGAGCAGAGAAGTCTTCCTGGGAGATTCCTTTAGAATCTGGGCTAGAGAGGAAGGACATGAAACCAAAGGAAGCCAAAAGTTATAGGCAAAGGTCTCCAGAAGATAAAAAAGAAAACAGTGGTGGGGTTGGAAGTAGAGGCTCACTAAGCCACTAGAATCACGAGGAGCATCCTCGCTGGAGATCTGGAAGGTGAGGCAGGTTCTGAGGATGACCCTGTTAGGGGTGTCTGTACCTGAGATTGGGTGTGAACGCGCGTCTGGTTAGAGACAAGGGAGCATCACTGTGAGGAAGGCTCAAAGGCCAGAGTGCTGTTTGTGCAAGTGACCAGGTGTGCACAATTCAGCGAGGGAGCACTATCCCATCATTATCTGCATGCGTGGGGCACTGCCTGCCGAGCTGTATGCCCTGACCACCCAACTCGGAGGGAGACAAGCATGACGGAAGGTGACTAGCAGAGCAGCTACTCACAATCGTGAGGACAGCGCGCCAGCTGCTTGGTAGTGCTCTGCTCTTGTGATTCAGTGCGGCTATTGCCACCCCTCCTAGTTCACAAAAGTCAAAAGCAGTGACAAAACCTGGTCCACAACGCACCAGGCAGTCGGTACTCAATCGGCTCATAGCCGCCCGGCCGCTTGCCCGGCTCGTTCCCATCTGTCAACGCGCAGGCACGCGCCCCGCCCCCGGCGGCGGGTCACGCGGGGGCGGGGCGACCTGTGCGTCTGCGCCCTGCGGGCTGAGGGAGACCCGCCTGCCCCGGCCGAGTTGGGGGCTGTGTCCGCGGTGGGAGCCGCGTCGGCTCAGGGCTCCGCCACCAGCCCGGGCTCGGGCTCGTGCCCGGGCCCGGGCCCCCGGGGATGGCCCTCCGGCCCACGCAGGGAGACGGTCTTACCCGCCGCTGGGAGCGCGGCGCGGGGAACGCAGGTACGGAGGGCTCGGGGGTCTGCGAGGGCGGCGGGCCGGGGCCGGGGCCAAAGGGCCGGGGCTGCTCCGGGGCTGGGGCTGGCTCCGGGCGGGGCCGGGCCTGGGGCCGGGCCTTGTGCCGGGGCCGAGTGAGAGCCAGAGTCTGAGTTAGCCGGGCTGCGGGAGGAGGAGCCGGGCCTCGCCCCACCGGCCCCTGGCCTGGCTGCCCCCGCGCGCCACGTTCACCACCCGTGCGGTCGCCACCATCCGGTTCCAGAACTCCTGTGACTCCAGAAGGAAACTCCTGCGAGTCAGCTGCCCACACCCGGAACCGCCCAGCCACTTTCCGGGCCCATCCTGGGCCACCCCTGTTAGTGTGGATGAGTTGTGTAGAGAGCGAGTGTAGTCTTCGTACCGACTCAGTCTAAACCATTTCTGGGAAACCCTGGGTTGGTGTGCACGCTCTGGAATACATTCTCCAAATACTGAATTCGTAATGATGGTGAAATGTTTCTCTAACCGGGGGATGACCCTGAGGTGCTGTTCCACGTCCCGTCCTGTCGGTGGCCTCCGCGTGAGAACCGACCAGGTTAGCCCGCCCACGCCGGGCTAAAAGATGCTGTTTAAGTTTGGGTTTGGTGGTTTTAAATATATTGGGGAATTGTCGACTAATACCAGAAGCCCTCCTTTGTAGAGCTCATAGTCAAATCGGTTTACTCTGTTTTCCATCATTGTTAAAGTAAAGCAACCTTTCTTTTGGAAGGCAGGAGATGCGGAACTAAGGATCACTGAACTGAGCACATCAATCACCGGGGCCGCCTTTGTTTTATTTTGCAGACAGAATCTCACTAAGTTACCCGGGCTGCCTGAACTGCTATATACTCCTCCTCAGCCTATCAGTATGCTAGTGCTTAATGAATTGCCCTCTAGTTTTGTTATATATTGTAGAAAGCATTAAGTGGCCGGGTGGTGGCGCACGCCTTTCAATACCAGCACTGTGGGAGGAAAGGCAGAGGGGATCTCTTGAGTTCAAGACCAGCCCTGGTCTACGAGAGCGAGTTCCAGGACAGCTGGGGCTTACAGAGACCCTGTCTCAAAAAGACCAAAAAAAAAAAGTAAAAATAAACATGGGTGAGATAGGCCTAGCGGTTATAGGACTGCTCTTGCAGGAGGACCCTGGGTTCGATCCCCAGCACCCACATGGGCGGCGAGACCGCTCTTAACCCAGTCCAGGGGAATCGACACCCGTTCTGACCTCCACGGCATGAAGCAACACGGGTGCACAAACTACAGAGCAAACATACATTCATACACATAAAAAACAGAGCCGGGTGGTGTTGGTGGACGCATGCCTGAATCCGAGCACTGGGAGAGCAGAGGCAGGTAGATTTTGTGAGTCAAGGGCCAACTGGTGTACATCAGTGAGTCCAGTTGCCAGTTTGGGGCTACAGGGGAGACCACTGTCTTTTCTCGAAAAGACCAAAAAAAAAAAAAAAAAAAAAGGAGTTGGCATAGGAGGATCACTCATTGATACGTACTGCCTATCATGTATGAGGCCCTGGGTTGTCTCCAGTACCAGTACTGGGAAAATCTCCTGCTTCGGTATTCTTTATTAAAATAAGCATTTTAAGGTTAGGGGTTTAGCTCAGGCCTAGCACACACGTACATGGCATGCACAAGGCCTTAGATTCCACCTAGTACAAACAGGTGGATGGGAGGGAGATTGGTGAATGCTGATCCGATTCTGATGGAGATTGAGGATGGTGGGATGTGGTGATGGGTGGAGGTGATGGAGATGTGTTGGTGGGTGGTGAGGAGATGGTGGTGGTGATGGCGATGTGTGTGGTGTGATGGGGATGGTATGGTGATCGAGTACTGTGTATGGTTGGGTGTGGGGACGGGGTGAGAGCGATGGTGATAGGAGCTGGTAGTGGTGAAGCTGGGGTGTGGAGAGGGGGAGGAGACCAAACCGTAGTGCTGGGTCATCACTTTCTTTTCTCTTTTCATTATTTATGTCTATTTTATTTATGTGTACTGTGAGCTCGTGCCTGTGTGTAATAAGTGCACCCTGAGTTGTGGCCATGACCCATGAAGCCCAGACAAGAGGCTGTTCTCCATTGGAACGCAGACATCAACATCTTGTTTCGCAGACAACTTGTTAGCTGCCATGTGGTGTGGAATTAAATTGCAGATTACCCTCTGTCAAGGAAACACCCAGTCCTCTAAACTACGTGACACATCTACTCAGTCCCTTCCTGTGTTTCTTTTGTTGAATCAATTGCTTTTTTGTAAAAAGTCAAGGTTTAATTTATAGCATTGCTGTATTTTGCAGCCAGACTAAGATAATCATTGCGCTCTCTCATGGTTGTGACAGCTGAATTCTCCACCACAAAGGAATTCAGAAGGTATCCACTTTGGAATATATAACACACCATTCTTCTAGGCAGTAAAGAAATCTATCAAGCTGGGTGTAGTGGCACAACCTTTAATCCCAGATGTCTGGAGCAGAGCAGACGGATCTTCTGTGGAGTTCAAGGCCAGCCCTGGTCTACAGAGTTAGTTCCAGGACAGATGGACTACAGAAAGACACTGTCTAACAAAGACAAAAAAAAGAAAGAAAAAAGAAGAAAGAAAAGAGATGAAAGAGAGACTTTTATAAGGAAGAGAGAGAGACTGAGGCGTGGTGTGGTATATCTTTAATCCCAGCAATTGGGAGGCAGAGCAGGTGGATCTCTGAGTTCAAGCTAGCCTGGTACCTCAATAGCTCCAGGTAACTCCTGGACTTTTGACTTTTGAAATAATGTGCCTGTGACTCACCATCCTGTAGTCTAGTGTTGATGTCACTGTGGTTTACATACTCTCCAGCTCACTTGCATCCTCTCTTTTTTTTTCCTTCGTATCACAAGAACAGGTACATTTGGTGCAAAGTAGAGTATTTGTGGAGATGGCATATGTAGGGGTCCCTCTGTCATCTGCTACAGCTCTTGTGCGGAGATCAGAAAACAACTTGTTATGACTCAGTTCTCCTGCCACCTTAGGGAATTTCCCATCAAACTGCGGAAGACCATATGGAACAGGAAGCACCGTTTAACCCACAAGCCATCTCACTGGCCCTGGCCACTGAGCCTAAGCACGAGAATGTAGGTATATGGCAGGCAGGCAGGCAGCATCCAGGTGAACAGACAGCAGCTCAAATCCACGTCTAAGCATCCTCTTCTGGGGACCACCCAGAATAAGCAGAGAATCAACAGAATTGTTGAAGATTCTGCAGTGAGCAACATAGTAGTGTGAAGAAAAGTAATTGGTTTACTGCAGGCAGTAGTTCCTGTAGTAACCCACGTGGCTGACAGCTTACATGAATGAGGAATACAGAAAAAAGTGTTGGGGCTGGGCGTGGTGGCGCACGCCATTATCCCTACCTTGGGAGGCATAGGCAGGCGGATCTTTTTGATTTCAAAGGCCCGCCTGTCCACAGAAGAGTTTCCAGACAAGCTGGGGCCACGGGAGTCCTGTCTTGAAACCCCCCCCCCAAAAAAAAAAAATGTTGAACTGAGAAAATGTGTCCAGTCTTGGCAAAGAGGTAATAAAACTCCTAAACTCCTAAATGTCAGTAGCTTCCCCCAGGCTGTCTTTGGGACTACCATCTGGATGTTCTTCCCTCATGGTGTGCGGAAGGTGGAAGGACACTTTTGGAACAGTTTCAAATGGGGCTTGAGAGCTTGCTCAGTGAATAAGAGAACTGCAGACTGACCTTGGAAGAACCCTACTCTTGGTGCCCAGACACCTACGTGGTGCTAACAACTTCAGTTGCAGAAGAATCCGTCACCCTCCCTTTGGTCTGCTGAGGGCATTGCACACAGTGGTGCCATATATATAAAATAAATAAAAATAAATAATATATATATTTTAAAAACTCATCAATTCAAATACTCTAAGATTGTTTTTGTTCTCACAAAGACCAATTCAATTCTTTGAGAGCAGTAGCGCACCTGGTGGAGTGCTGTGCGTGCGCACAAGGCATTGCCGAAAATCAAAATAAATTGTTTGTTGCCCATCTTTTTTTGTGACCCATCTTGGAAAGTGGCTTATAGGGAAAAGTCCAGACTCACTGCAGGAGGAGCCAGCCTGAACATCAGCCTCCTGAGCTCCCATCCTCCTCCCACATCTGTGCTTTCCTTGTCTGACCCTTGACCTTTGTCTCTGCAGTGTGGTGTCCGTTCACATGCCACTGTCTTTGCTCTGCCAGGAATGCTTATCTTTTCAAAACACTCTTCCATGTGCAAAGGTCTCAGCGAGGTACCAAAATCAATTCCCGGCAAAGCCCTCCTCATTGCCTCAGAAATGACCTTTCCTCTGGCTCTCATCCCTTCAGGACTCTAACATTCGAACATCGTTGTTAGTTCCTTATGGTGGTAATATTGTGTTTCTCCCTGCCTTGAGCTTCTCAAGGGCATTGAGGGGGTCCTGTTCATCTTTCTTCCCCAGGTCAGTGCATAGTACAGAAGAGTCTCATCAAATGATAGACTGCAAATGTATGGGCAGCGCACCTGAACAAGCTTGACAAGTCCTTGGACTAGAGAGGTTCTGTGTCTGGACTGAAGAGCTGATTTTTTTGTAAATCAATCCATTTAACTTCGAATCTGCGCCTGGACCTAGTACTGATGCTGTGGAACCAGGCAGCCTGGACACTAAAGAGATCCGCCTGCCGTTTGCCTCTAGAGGACGTGAAATTACACATGGGCCACCATGCCTGGCCTGGGCCATTTTTGAGAATGAAGAGAGTAGTTTGAGTTTGTTCTGAGCACTTACACTCAGAGCCTGTGTGTACACCAGGAAGGTTTCACATTGGCCACTGGCCCAGGTTACTAGGAAAAGTAACGTCTAGCCAACAAAGCAGGCTTACTTGAGCCAAAAGTCACGTGTTAGTTTCCTGTCTTCAATGGCATGTGACTCCATAGCCAGTTATTTGTATGGCTTCTGTGTCACAGCTCACATAGTCACCAGGACGCTTAGCTGTGCTTTGTGTCAACAATCCCAGCTTTGACATGGGCACAGTTGTAGACTGCTGTTCCAGGATAAGATGTTGCTGAGGTTCAGTACCCTTTCTGTAACCTGATGTACCATGTGATAGTAGATAGTCTTATTTCTAATCTAACCTACCTTCTTGTGGTGATGTCCTCCTTAAATTAACCCTGAATGCCTTGTGATCTAGTATCTGCTTCCATGTATTGGTGTGGGGGGGTAGTGTGGGGGGTGTGAATGCCCAACATGATGCCAGCATGCAATCCAATGTTTGGCTGGCTATTGTACTCTGGCCCTATTGTCTATACTCTTTCTTAACAATTGTAGTGTACTGCCTTGTGACATTTGGTGCTGTCAGGTTGAAATTGTTTGACTACAAATGTCATCTACTTAGTCATTAGCCCACTCCTAAAAGTAGGTGTTCTGCTTGAAACCACATGGCTTTGGCCTATTGAAAGTAACAAGATGGGACAGACAGAAGCCTCAGACCCCATCCTAGGAAAGTACGTTTTCTTTTTTTTGTTTTTGCCACCACCCCCCAACGGCTTTGTGTTTTTGTTTTTGAGACAGGGTCTACTTGCCCGGGCTGGCCTGGAACTCACTGTGTTTTCTGTCTCTGCCTCCTGAGCGCTGGGATTAGAGCTGTGGTAACCTCTGCAGCCTTGCTGGGTTTTTGTTTTGTTGTTGTTTGTTGTATGTGGTTGTTTTTTTAAATGAAAATAGCACAATGTTTTTTTTATTTATTTTTTTGGTCTGTTTAGAGACAAGGCTCCTGGCCCTGTTAGCCCCAGCAGTCCTGGATCATTTATCAGCCCCAGCCTGGCCTTGAACCGATGCTTTTGTAGAGAGGCTGACGCTTTGAACTTGTGGTCCTTCTGATTCTGCCTCTCAAATCCTAGGATAAAACAGGCAACCATCATGCCTGGGCCTCTAGAAAGTATTTAAACTCAAGTAAAGAGACCTGTATGTTTAGCCCCCCCCCCCCCCACAGGTTACATAGGGTAAGCTGCTTGGGGGCTAGAGGATGTATCTCAGTTGGTGAGTGTATAGCCTGGTATGAGGAAGCCTGGGCTCAGTTCATTGCCTAAAATCGGACATGGCAGCACACGGCGGTGAGCTCAGGCACTCATGAGGCGAAGCAGCAGATCTCAGTGTTTCAAGACCAGCCTGGTCTGCCATAGTGAAACAGTTCAGACCAACACCTGGGCTGAACAGGGAGACCCTGTCCTCAAAAGAAAAAAAAAGTATTTATTTAATATAGACAAAAAAAACACACACACACACACACACACACCGCACTTCATGATGTGTGCCTGGTACCGTGGTTCAGAAGAAGGATGTGGAATACCCTGGAACTGGAGTTTGAGACCATCCGGTAAGTTATGTGGGAGAACCAAATCCTGGTCCTCTGCAAAACAGCCAATGNCCCCCCCCCACCCCCCGCAAGGTTTGTGTGAATGGAAAGGTCTCTGGTAGCAGCAGGTGCTCTGATAGTCTCCCGGGAAACTGGAATCCTCTTTCTGGATCTTTGCACTCACCGTCTCACTCATGTCAGTAGTCATCATCATTTTCAATCTGCATCCATGACCATCTGTAAAAGCACATGTCTGTGGGTAGCTAAGGGAGGGAATGTACTTTTTTTGAGGTGGGTACCCACTGTATAGCCCTGACAGTCCTCTGCCTCCTGGGGGCTGGAATTAAAGGCGTGTGCCACCATATCTGGCATAGTACTTTATTTCGGTAAATCTTAAGCAAAGGACTGATATTCTCTTTCTTCTACACTATTATTAGATCTATGTATGATGAAATTACATAAATTGACTCTTTTAGACTTGTGGCTCCAAATGACATTTTCATCCTGAAGCATGTCTACATGGGACTGGAGATGACAGTAGAAGTACCTGGTTTAGAAACAATATAATCAGCTTCTTTCTTATGGATAGAAGCTAGAGAGTTCCAAAAATATTTCAAAATAAAAGTTAACATGAAGAAAACAGGGTGACTACTTTGGACATTGAAAGTTTGATATTTGGGGGGGCTGGAGAGCTGGCCTAGCGGTTAAGAACGCCGACCGCTCTTACAGAGGACCCGGGTTCGATCCCCAGCACCCACATGGCGGCTGAGAACCGTCTGAAACTCCAATTCCAGGAGAACTCCAGTTCCAGGGGAATCCGAGACCCTCTTCTGACCTCCGCGGCGTTGCACGACACGGGTGCGCAAGACTTGCATGCAGACAGTACATTCATACACATACAGAAATAAATAAAAATTAAAAAATTAAAAAAAAAAGAATGCTCATTGGAGTGCATGTGTGTTTGTTTACCATGTGTTGGCTAGAGCGCAACCTTGGGTGCCAGCACCTTTAAGAATGCCCGCCTACCCCCTTTGGCCTGGAGCTCACCGACTAGGGTAGACTGGCTGAGCAGAGAAGTCTTCCTGGGAGATTCCTTTAGAATCTGGGCTAGAGAGGAAGGACATGAAACCAAAGGAAGCCAAAAGTTATAGGCAAGAGGTCTCAGAATAAAAAAAGAAAACAGTGGTGGGGTTGGAGTAGAGGCTCACTAAGCCACTAGAATCACGAGGAGCATCCTCGCTGGAGATCTGGAAGGTGAGGCAGGTTCTGAGGATGACCCTGTTAGGGGTGTCTGTACCTGAGATTGGGTGTGAACGCGCGTCTGGTTAGAGACAAGGGAGCATCACTGTGAGGAAGGCTCAAAGGCCAGAGTGCTGTTTGTGCAAGTGACCAGGTGTGCACAATTCAGCGAGGGAGCACTATCCCATCATTATCTGCATGCGTGGGGCACTGCCTGCCGAGCTGTATGCCCTGACCACCCAACTCGGAGGGAGACAAGCATGACGGAAGGTGACTAGCAGAGCAGCTACTCACAATCGTGAGGACAGCGCGCCAGCTGCTTGGTAGTGCTCTGCTCTTGTGATTCAGTGCGGCTATTGCCACCCCTCCTAGTTCACAAAAGTCAAAAGCAGTGACAAAACCTGGTCCACAACGCACCAGGCAGTCGGTACTCAATCGGCTCATAGCCGCCCGGCCGCTTGCCCGGCTCGTTCCCATCTGTCAACGCGCAGGCACGCGCCCCGCCCCCGGCGGCGGGTCACGCGGGGGCGGGGCGACCTGTGCGTCTGCGCCCTGCGGGCTGAGGGAGACCCGCCTGCCCCGGCCGAGTTGGGGGCTGTGTCCGCGGTGGGAGCCGCGTCGGCTCAGGGCTCCGCCACCAGCCCGGGCTCGGGCTCGTGCCCGGGCCCGGGCCCCCGGGGATGGCCCTCCGGCCCACGCAGGGAGACGGTCTTACCCGCCGCTGGGAGCGCGGCGCGGGGAACGCAGGTACGGAGGGCTCGGGGGTCTGCGAGGGCGGCGGGCCGGGGCCGGGGCCGGGGCCGGGGCTGGCTCCGGGGCTGGGGCTGGCTCCGGGGCTGGGGCCGGGCCTGGGGCCGGGCCTTGTGCCGGGGCCGAGTGAGAGCCAGAGTCTGAGTTAGCCGGGCTGCGGGAGGAGGAGCCGGGCCTCGCCCCACCGGCCCCTGGCCTGGCTGCCCCCGCGCGCCACGTTCACCACCCGTGCGGTCGCCACCATCCGGTTCCAGAACTCCTGTGACTCCAGAAGGAAACTCCTGCGAGTCAGCTGCCCACACCCGGAACCGCCCAGCCACTTTCCGGGCCCATCCTGGGCCACCCCTGTTAGTGTGGATGAGTTGTGTAGAGAGCGAGTGTAGTCTTCGTACCGACTCAGTCTAAACCATTTCTGGGAAACCCTGGGTTGGTGTGCACGCTCTGGAATACATTCTCCAAATACTGAATTCGTAAATGATGGTGAAATGTTCTCTACCGGGGGATGACCCTGAGGTGCTGTTCCACTTCCCGTCCTGTCGGTGTCCGCGTTAGAACCGACCAGGTTATCCCTCCCACGCCTGGCTAAAAGAGCTTTTAAAGTTTGGTTTGGTTTTAAATATATTGGGGAATTGTCGACTAATACCAGAAGCCCTCCTTTGTAGAGCTCATAGTCAAATCGGTTTACTCTGTTTTCCATCATTGTTAAAGTAAAGCAACCTTTCTTTTGGAAGGCAGGAGATGCTGGAACTAAGGATCACTGAACTGAGCAACATCACCGGGGCCGCTTTCGTTTTATTTTCAGACAGAATCTCACTAAGTTACCCAGGCTGTCCTGGAACTTGCTATACTCCTGCCTCAGCCTATCAGTATGCTAGTGCTTAATGAATTCCCTCTAGTTTTGTTATATATTGTAGAAAAGAATTAAGTGGCCTGGCGTGGTGGCGCACGCCTTTAATCCCAGCACTTGGGAGGCAGAGGCAGGTGGATCTCTGTGAGTTCAAGACCAGCCTGGTCTACAGAGCGAGTTCCAGGACAGCTGGGGCTACAGGGAGACCCTGTCTCAAAAAGACCAAAAAAAAAAAGAAAGAATTAACCTGGAGAGATGGCCTAGCGGTTTGGACTGCTCTTGCAGAGGACCTGGGTTCGATCCCCAGCACCCACATGGCGGCTGAGAACCGTCTTTAACTCCAGTTCCAGGGGAATCCGACACCCTTTTCTGACCTCCACGGCATTGCACGACACGGGTGCACAAACCTACATGCAAACAGTACATTCATACACATAAAAAAACAGAGCCGGGTGTGGTGGCGCATGCCTTTAATCCTAGCACTGGGGAGCAGAGGCAGGTAGATCTTTGTGAGTTCAAGGCCAGCCTGGTGTACACAGTGAGTTCCAGGCCAGTTGGGGCTACAGGGAGACCCTGTCTCGAAAAGACCAAAAAAAAAAAAAAAAAAAAAAAGGAGTTGCTAGGGGATATCACTCATTGATACAGTACTTGCCTAGCATGTATGAGGCCCTGGGTTTGGTCTCCAGTACCAGTACTGGGAAAATCTCCTGCTTCGGTATTCTTTATTAAAATAAGCATTTTAAGGTTAGGGGTTTAGCTCAGGCCTAGCACACACGTACATGGCATGCACAAGGCCCTAGGTTTCCACCCTAGTACCACAGGGTGATGGTGATGGAGATTGTGATGCTGATGCTGATTCTGATGGAGATGGTGATGGTGATGGAGATGGTGATGGTGATGGAGATGGTGGTGGTGGTGGTGGAGGAGATGGTGGTGGTGATGGAGATGGTGATGGTGTGGAGATGGTGATGGTGATGGTGATCGAGATGGTGATGGTGATGGTGTGGAGATGGTGATGGAGATGGTGATGGAGATGGTGATGGTGATGGTGATGTGGAGAGGGGGAGGAGACCAAAGTAGTGCTGGTATCATTTATTTTCTTGTATTTTATTTATTTTAATTTTATGTGTATGTGAGCATTGCCTGTGTGTACATAAGTGCACCTGAGTTGTGCAATGCCCATGGAAGCCAGAAGAAGGCTTGTATCCCTTGGAACTGAAGTCACAACAGTTGTTAGCACAACAGTTGTTAGCTGCCATGTGGGTGCTGGTAATTAAATTCAGATCCTCTGCAAGAACACCCAGTCCTCTTAACTACTGAGCCATCTCTCAAGTCCCCATTTCTTTTTCTTTTGTTGAATCAATTGCTTTTTTGTAAAAAGTCAAGGTTTATTTATAGCAGTTGTGTATTTTGCAGCCAGACCTAAGATAATCATTGCGCTCTCTCATGGTTGTGACAGCTGAATTCTCCACCACAAAGGAATTCAGAAGGTATCCACTTTGGAATATATAACACACCATTCTTCTAGGCAGTAAAGAAATCTATCAAGCTGGGTGTAGTGGCGCACACCTTTAATCCCAGCATTCTGGAGGCAGAGGCAGACGGATCTCTGTGAGTTCAAGGCCAGCCTGGTCTACAGAGTGAGTTCCAGGACAGCTGGACTACCAGGAGACCCTGTCTCAAAAAGACAAAAAAAAGAAAGAAAGAAAGAAAGAAAGAAAAGAAATCTATATAGAGAATTTACTATAACGTAAATGAGAGACAGGCGTGGTGCATATCTTTAATCCCAGCACTTGGGAGGCAGAGGCAGGTGGATCTCTGAGTTCAAGGCTAGCCTGGTCTTCAAATAGCTCCAGGTAACTCTGTGACTTTTGACTTTTTGAAATAATGTGCCTGTGACTCACCATCCTGTAGTCTAGTGTTGATGTCACTGTGGTTTACATACTCTCCAGCTCACTTGCATCCTCGTCTTTTTTTTTCCTTCTGTATCACAATGACAGGCTATACATTTGGTGCAAAGTAGAGTATTTGTGGAGATGGCATATGTAGGGGTCCCTCTGTCATCTGCTACAGCTCTTGTGCGGAGATCAGAAAACAACTTTAATGACTCAGTTCTCCTGCCACCTTATGGGATTTCCCATTCAAACTCGGAAGACCAGTTGGAACAGGAAAGCACCTTTACCCACCAAGCCATCTCACTGGCCCTGCCACTGAGCCTAAGCACGAGAATGTGAGGTTAAGGCAGGCAGGCAGGCAGCATCCAGGTGAACAGACAGCAGCTCAAATCCACGTCTAAGCATCCTCTTCTGGGGACCACCCAGAATAAGCAGAGAATCAACAGAATTGTTGAAGATTCTGCAGTGAGCAACATAGTAGTGTGAAGAAAAGTAATTGGTTTACTGCAGGCAGTAGTCCTGTAGTAACCCCCACGTTGCTGAACAGCTTACATGGAATGAGGAATACAGTAAAAAATGTTTGGGGCTGGGCGTGGTGGCGCACGCCTTTAATCCTAGCACTTGGGAGGCAGAGGCAGGCGGATCTCTGTGAGTTCAAGGCCAGCCTGGTCCACAGAGAGAGTTCCAGGACAGCTGGGGCCACGGGGAGATCCTGTCTTGAACCCCCCCCCCAAAAAAAAAATGTTTGAACTGAGAAAATGTTTCCAGTCTTGGCAAAGAGGTTAATAAAACTCCTAAACTCCTAAATGTCAGTAGCTTCCCCCAGGCTGTCTTTGGGACTACCATCTGGATGTTCTTCCCTCATGGTGTGCGGAAGGTGGAAGGACACTTTTGGAACAGTTTCAAATGGGGCTTGAGAGCTTGCTCAGTGAATAAGAGAACTGAGACTGACCTTGGAAAGAACCCTACCTTGGTTCCCAGCACCTACGTGGTGGCTAACAACTTCAGTTGCAGAAGATCCGTCACCCTCCTTTGGTCTCTGAGGGCATTGCACACATGGGTGCACTTATATATAAAATAAAATAAAAATAAATAATATATATATTTTAAAACTCATCAATTTCAAATGACTCTAAGATTGTTTTTGTTCTCAAAAACCAATTCAATTCCTGTTGAGAGCATGTAGCGCACCTGGTGGAGTGCTGTGCAGTGCGCACAAGGCATTGCCAGAAAATCAAAAATAAATTGGTTTGTTGCCCATCTTTTTGTGACCCTCTTGGAAAGTGGCTTATAGGGAAAAGTCCAGACTCACTGCAGGAGGAGCCAGCCTGAACATCAGCCTCCTGAGCTCCCATCCTCCTCCCACATCTGTGCTTTCCTTGTCTGACCCTTGACCTTTGTCTCTGCAGTGTGGTGTCCGTTCACATGCCACTGTCTTTGCTCTGCCAGGAATGCTTTCTTTTCAAAACACTCTTCCATGTGCAAAGGTCTCAGCGAGGTACCAAAATCAATTCCCGGCAAAGCCCTCCTCATTGCCTCAGAAATGACCTTTCCTCTGGCTCTCATCCCTTCAGGACTCTAACATCCTGTGTAATAATTGTGTTTCTCCCTGCCTTGAGCTTCTCAAGGGCATTGAGGGGGTCCTGTTCATCTTTCTTCCCCAGGTCAGTGCATAGTACAGAAGAGTCTCATCAAATGATAGACTGCCAAATGTATGGGCAGGCACCTGAACAAGCTTGACAAGTCTTGGACTAGAGAGGTTCTGTGCTGACTGAAGAGCTGATTTTTTTGTAAATCATCCATTTAACTTCGAATCTGGCCTGGACCTAGTACTGATGCTGTGGACCAGGCCAGCCTGGACCTCACAGAGATCCGCCTGCCTTTGCCTCTAGAGTGCTGAAATTAAACACATGTGCCACCATGCCTGGCCTGGGCCATTTTTGAGAATGAAGAGAGTAGTTTGAGTTTGTTCTGAGCACTTACACTCAGAGCCTGTGTGTACACCAGGAAGGTTTCACATTGGCCACTGGCCCAGGTTACTAGGAAAAGTAACGTCTAGCCAACAAAGCAGGCTTACTTGAGCCAAAAGTCACGTGTTAGTTTCCTGTCTTCAATGGCATGTGACTCCATAGCCAGTTATTTGTATGGCTTCTGTGTCACAGCTCACATAGTCACCAGGACGCTTAGCTGTGCTTTGTGTCAACAATCCCAGCTTTGACATGGGCACAGTTGTAGACTGCTGTTCCAGGATAAGATGTTGCTGAGGTTCAGTACCCTTTCTGTAACCTGATGTACCATGTGATAGTAGATAGTCTTATTTCTAATCTAACCTACCTTCTTGTGGTGATGTCCTCCTTAAATTAACCCTAATGCCTTGTATCTAGTATCTGCTTCCTGTATTGGTGTGGGGGGAGTGTGGGGGTGTGCATGCCCACATGCATGCCAGCATGCATCCATATGTTGGCCTGGCTATTGTACTCTTGGCCCTATTGTCTATACTCTTTCTTAACAATTGTAGTGTACTGCCTTGTGACATTTGGTGCTGTCAGGTTGAAATTGTTTGACTACAAATGTCATCTACTTAGTCATTAGCCCACTCCTAAAAGTAGGTGTTCTGCTTGAAACCACAGTGGCTTTGGCCTATTGAAGTACAAGAGTGGGACAGACAGAAGCCTCAGACCTCCATCCTAAGAAAGTCGTTTTTCTTTTGTTTGTTTTTGGCATTTTGTGTTTTGTTTTTGAGACAGGGTCTACCTTGCCCTGGCTGGCCTGGAACTCACTGTGTTCTGTCTCTGCCTCCTGAGCGCTGGGATTAGAGGCGTGGTAACCTCTGCAGCCCTGCTGGGTTTTTGTTGTTGTTGTTGTTGTTGTGTGTTTTGTTTTATGAAATAGAATCTTTTTTTTTTTTTTTTTTTTTTTTTTTTTTTGGTCTTTTTGAGACAGGGTCTCCCTGTAGCCCCAGCTGTCCTGGAATCTTATAGCCCAGGCTGGCCTTGAACATGCTTTGTAGAGGAGGCTAGCTTTGAACTTGTGGTCCTTCTGATTCTGCCTCTCAAATCCTAGGATTATAGACATGCACCATCATGCCTGGCCTCTAAGAAAGTAATTTAAACATAATAAAGAGACTGTAAATGTTAACAGAGTTACATAGGGTAAGCTGCTTTGGGGCTAAGGATGTATCTCAGTTGGTAGAGTGTATGCCTGGTATGCAGGAAGCACTGGGCTCAGTTCATTGCATAAAATCAGGCATGGCAGCACAGGCTGGTGATCTCAGCACTCATGAGGCAGAAGCAGGCAGATCTCAGTGAGTTCAAGACCAGCCTGGTCTGCATAGGGAAACAGTTCAGACCACCTGGGGCTACAGGGAGACCCTGTCTCAAAAAGAAAAAAAAATATTTATTTTTACTTTACGTGTACAACAACAACACACACACACACACACACACGCACTTCATGTGTGTGCCTGGTACCTGTGGTTTCCAGAAGAAGGATGTTGGATACCCTGGAACTGGAGTTTGTAGACCCATCCCGTAAGTTCTGGGAACCAAATCCTGGTCCTCTGCAAACCAGCCAGTGCTCTTAACCACTGAGCCATCTCTCAAACCCCAGATTTGTTTGTTTGTGTGTGTGTGTGTCACTGTGTGTGTAAACGTGTGTGTGCACCTGCACAGATTTATGTGGTGCCATCGGCTCCCCTGGAGCTGCAGTTATAGGTGTTGTAGCCGCTGATTATCATCTCTCCAGTCCCAAATGTGGCCTCCGAGAAGCAGTCACCTTGCATGCAGTGTCATGGCCTCTCCGGCCGCACTGAAAATCCTCACGTCCTTTGACACCCGGATTTTGAAAATGTCTCCATGCAGTGCTAGTGTTTTGCTAGTTCTATTAGTGTGTATTGGGAGATTTCCATATTGTTTTGTTAAAATGTAGTGTTGTAGGGGTCTCACACTCAAAAATTGCTCTATCACGATGCCACATCCCCAAGCCTAATACTGAATTGTTTGTTTGAGACTCTGTCTTATAGCACTGGCCAGCCTAGAACTGAGTATGTAGACCAGGGTGCCTCAAACTCACTTTTTTTTTTTTTTTAATTTTTTTTTTATTATTTATTTATTTTTGTATGTGTATGAATGTACTGTCTGCATGCAGGTCTGTGCAACCCGTGCGTGCAATGCCGCGGAGGTCAGAAGAGGGTCTCGGATTCCCCTGGAACTGGAGTTCTCCTGGAATTGGGTTAAAGACGGTTCTTAGCCGCCATGTGGTGCTGGGGATCGACCCCGTCCTCTGCAAGAGCGTCGGTGCTTTAACCGCTAGGGCTATCTCTCCAGCCCAAACACACTTATTTGGGCTGTGCCTGTGGTCATGTGGTCAGGCTTACAAAAAGATTTTTATTTTATTTTTTACAAAAAGATAATTTTTTTCCAGAAAGATAATTTTTTTTTAATCAAATCTAGACCGTGTCGTCCCCCCCCACCCACCCCACTCAGAGCTCTGCATTCTTCCAAACATGCTTTTCTCTCTTTCTCAGTCTTTCTCAATATTCTCCATGTGGAGTTGACTGTTTTGAGCAAGAAGTTCACTGTTTCAGTCAGTTTCTTCGATGCAGTCTTTCTGTTTGTTGTTGTTGTTGTTTCCAATATGATCACTCCCAGCTGCTTTGAACAAAAAGCTCAAGGGCCGTGCACAAGAAATACTTACAACGGGTAATTGGCACTAGCTCCACAGATGAGGGATACCATTCATTGTTTGTTTTTCTGGGACTGTTGTTACTTCACTCAGCATGTTGTCCTCTAGCTCCAGCCATTTCCTGCAAAGCTTATGATGTCGTCTTTCTTTACTGCTGCATAGAACTCCATTGTGTAGATGTACCACATTTTCTCTGTCCAGTCATGCAGTGAGGGGCATTTGGGTTGGTTCCAGCTCCTTGCTATTGTGAAAAGAGCTGAAATAAACATGCGTGCATGTATCTCTGCGGTGGGGAGTCTTGGGGTACATGCTAGGAGTGGTATGGCTGGGTCGGGTGGCAAGTTAATTCCAAGTTTCCAAGGGTTCTCCACACTGCTTTCTATAGTGGCTGTACGAGTTTACATTCCCACCAGCAGTGGATGAGTGTTCCCCTTTCCCCACAACCTCTCCAGCACTTGGTATCATTTGTTTTCTTGATCATAGCCAGTCTTATTGGAGTAAGATGATATCTTAAAGTGGTTTTGAACAAAAAGATAATTTTTAAAGACATCTTGTAGCCAACTTCAAATCTGTTTTACCTCTGAGGACCCCCAGATTCAGCATACTGAGCTTGAAATTGATAGTGTCTCAGGCTGGGTGTGCCGGGCCCAGGTCTGTAATCCCTGCACTCAAGATCCTGAGGCAGGAGGACCTCAGGTTCAAAGCCAACCTGGGCTACATAGTGAGCATCTCTGCTCTTGAGACTGCACCAGCCAGTGATCTCAGCTGTTTACAAGAATTTGCCTGTTTTACTTCAAACCAAGCTAAGTGCTAGAACACTAAGTCGAAAATTCCACGTGCTAAATGTTACATTCTCCCCTACACAGCACACCAATTTCTATTTTTGTTATTTGTTTCCCAGACTTTAATGCCAAAAGGAAAAAGAAGGTGGAAGAGATACACCAGGCCCTGAATAGTGATCCCACAGATGTGGCTGCCCTTCGACGCATGGCTATCAGTGAGGGAGGGCTTCTGACTGATGAGATCAGGTGCCAGGTGTGGCCTAAGCTCCTCAGTGTCAACGCCCATGAGCTGCCAGCTGTACCAAGTAAGAGGGTGGAATCCTAGGGGGAAGGGGCAGGAGTCTGGAGGGGAGCTTGGGCTAGGGCTTAGAATGTTATATAGGTAGAGGAATTTATTTAAAATGGCCATTGTAAAAGAAGAAAAAAAAATACCCATCATAGCTATATATATATGGTGCAGGCCTTTAATCTCAATACTCTGGAGGCAAACCCAGTATGCCTGGTCTACATTGAGAGTGTCAGACCAGCTGGGGCTACAGGAAGACTGTGGTCTCAAAACAAACAAAAAGCCTGTCTTAGTCTAGACTTACTTGATTAGAGGTGAGTTATAGGAAACCATTTTAACAAGCAACCAGCTGACTGGTGCAGAGGGGTGACATTTGAGGAACAGAAAATGGGGACTAGAGAAATGGCCTAGCGGTTAAGACCGCTGACCTCTCTTAGAGAGGACCCGGGTTCGATCCCCAGCACCCACATGGCGGCCGAGAACCATCTGAAACTCCAATTCCAGGAGAACTCCAGTTCCAGGGGAATCTGACACCCTCTTCTGACCTCCGCGGCATTGCACGACACGGGTGTACAAACCTGCATGCAGATAGTACATTCATACACATACAGAAATAAATAAAATAAAATAATAAAATAAATGCATTAAAAAAAAAGGAAAATAACCTTTTCCTACTGAGAAATGCCAGGATCTTTCAGCATTCGAGAAGTCTGCGATTTTCCTAAAAGTTTCTACCTAACTAATTTGCAAGGCATGTAGTAAAAGGGAGTCCCTGGAAGATAGTGAACAGAACAGCAACTCCGTGGAGGTTATGGGGTTGCCGTTGTGTTCACTATCGCCTGGCGTAGTTTTAGTACATAATTGTTCCACAGTACTCACTGTGATTTCATTTCAGAGCCCTTCCCATGCTCAAGTCCCTTATAGAAAATGCTACATGGGGCTGGAGAGATGGCTTAGCAGTTAAGAGCACTGACTGCTCTTGCAAGAGGACCTGGGTTCGAATCCCACCACCCACAGCTAAGAACCATCTTAGGCTAGGCATGGTGGCCCACCCCTTTAATCCCAGCACTCAAGAGGCAGAGGCAGGCAGATATCTGAGTTCAAGGCCAGCCTGGTCTACATAGTGAGACCCAGGCCAGCTGGGACTAAAGGGAGATCCTGTCTCAAAATGCAAAAAAAAACAAAAACAAAACCTACAGTATTTGCATGCTGTGCATACTGTGGATTCATAATTCTTTTCAGTCCTCCTGGTAACCTGAAAGATGCATATGGAAAGGAATATGCTCACTGTACAGATGTAGGCAGTTCCCTTTGGGGACTCTGGCAGCGCACACAGACCCAGGTCTACTGACTTCTCTGCACACATATAACCCACATATCCCAGCCATGTACTCTTGGGCAGTCTTTTTCCTCCTCTGTGCACATCAGACTTACATGAAACAGACTTACATGTTTCGAACTGAAGGAGAGCTACCCTACCAAAGCTTGTATCTTTGCTGGGTTGTGTTTTGTGGTGGTGGGGCTCAATCCAGGGCCTTGCATGTGCCAGGCAAGCACTTTACCACCAGTGTGTGTTCCTGAATTGTGTTTTTTTTTTTTTTTTTTGGGGGGGAGTGTCCCTCAATTTTTTTTCCTGCCCTTTTTTATATTTTTTTAAATTTTTTTTAATTAATTTTATTTATTTTTGTATGTGTATGAATGTACTGTCTGCATGCAAGTCTGTGCACCCATGTCGTGCAATGCCTCAGAGGTCAGGAGAGGGTCTCGGATTCCCCTGGAACTGGAGTTCTCCTGGAACTGGAGCTTCAGACGGTTCTCAGCCGCCATGTGGGTGCTGGGGATCGAACCTGGGTCCTCTGTAAGAGCGGTCGACGCTCTTAACCGCTAGGCCATCTCTCCAGCCCCCCTTTTTTATATTTTTATTTTGAGACAGGCCACCCTAAAACCCATGACAACCCTGCCCCAGCCTTCCAAGTGCTGGGATTCTCACCGTGCACAGTGATGGCTCCAGGCGTTGTGTCTGGAGTCACGTCCTCTTCAGAACAAGGTTACTGTGTGTCTTCCAGGTCTCAGATATCATTCCAGAGCATGGATTCTCTTGCTGTAGCCTTTTTTATGTGCTGGGATCAAACCCAGGGCCTCAAGCTTACTAGGCTTAGCTCTCCACTGAGCTACACTGGTAACTAAGAAGATTTGCTCCTTTCTAGCCTCCCAGACCTTTTTGCAATAACCTGCTTCTCCTCTTATAGGGACTGACCTGCGGCAGATGAGCAAGGACTACCAGCAAGTGCTGTTGGACGTCAGGCGGTCTCTCCGGCGCTTCCCTCCTGGTGAGCCACTCTCCCATCTCGCCATGTCTGAATGAGGCTTTTCGTCTTCTTGCACACACCTTCTTTGTGTTAGTGTTTGCCTGGTGTCAAACATTTCCTTCCCAGCATCCAGACATGCAGGAGCCCTGCTCTTCAGGCACCTGAAGCAAGTGCCCTTAATCTGCTAAGCGAGTCATTCTTTGGGAACTGGGTCACCACAGACTTTCACGGTTGAAGCCTAAACTCCACGTAATTTTGTGGCTTAGAGTTGGTGAGTGAGAGAAGCAGATTTTTTTAGAAAGTTTTTTTTTTTTTTTTAATATATTTATGCCGGGTGTGGTGTCACACTCCTTTAATCCCAGCATTTGGGAGGCAGAGGCAGGCAGATCTCAGTTCAAGGCCAGCCTTGTTATATAAGCGAGTTCAAGGCCAGCTGGGGCTACAGGGAGACCCTGTCTCAAAAAGACCAAAAAAAAGTCCCTTGGGGCTGGAGAGATGGCTCAGCAGTTGAGAGCACCGACTACTCTTACAGAGGACCTGGGTTTGATTCCCGGCACCCACATGGTGGCTAGGAACCATCTTTAACTCCAGTTCCAGGGGAATCCAATACCCTCTTCTGACCTCCGCAGCATGCATGACATGGGTGCACCAACCTACATGCAGACAGTACACTCACACATAAAAAGTAATAAATTAAGGCAGAGGCAGGTGGATCTCTGTGAGTTCAAGGCCAGCCTGGTCTACAGAGTGAGCTCCAGGACAGCTGGGACTAAAGGGAGACCCTGTCTCAAAAATACCAAATAATAATAATAATAAATTTTTAAAAATTAAAAAAAATAGTCCCTCATGGCGGTGGTAGCAGCTTTGGGCGTGGCAAGTCACATGCCCCCCAGACTCCGCAGCTAATGCGGAGCAAGTACTGAGCCCCCCCCCAAGGCTGGGAGGATGGTGAAGTGTTTCCTGGGTCAGAGCGTGCTCCGAAGTTCCTGGGACCAAGTGTCCACTGCCGTCTGGCAACGGTACCTGAATCCCTACAGCAAACATGTCTAACTGAAGACACAGTGCACCGGGAGGTGACCAGACGCTTCTGTCTGGAAGACTCCTGACCAAGACCAACAGGACGCCATGTTGGGCAGAGCGACTCATTCCTGCCAACGTTACACACTCTGTGTACATCCTGGAGGACTCTATTGTTGATCCACAGAATCAGACCATGACCACCTTCACCTGGAACATCAACCAAGCCTGGCTGATGATGATGGAAGAACGATGTGTTTACTGTGTGAACTCTGACAACAGCAGCTGGAGCACCATCCGCTGGGAAACCTGGGCCTCCTGCAGCTTATATGGTGTCTCCAGAGCTGGCCAGGAGTTTGGTCTTGCCCTGTTCAAAAACAATGTGGCTAGGATAGTGAAGGGCTTTGAGTACATCTTGGCCGAGCTACAAGGTGAGGCCCCTTCCAAAACACTTGTTGAAACAGCCAAAGAGGCTAAGGAGAAAGCAAAGGAGACAGCACTGGCCACTACAGAGAAGGCCGAGGACCTCGACAACAAGGCTGCCACCAAGCAGAACAGCAGCAGCAGCAGGTCATGTAGCCCACAGGCCAGTGCAGCTCAGCTCCCTTTCATTTCTCCCCATGTATTTTATTATGAAAAGTCAACTTCCAGCCCTCTCTGCTGTCTGGGTGGTGGGTTAGGGCAGTTGTCTAGCTCAGCATCTAGACTATAGATGAGCTCCATGTTCACTGAGCCCAACCTGCTTGTTCCCTATTGGGCAGCTGTGACAAGTGTAATGACTTGTCCAAGGTCACAGTTGGTGTGTAGGTGAAGCGGTGTTAATAAATGATAGACTGTAAGCTCCACGAGGGCAGGGCTCCCTTCCTGGAACAGTATTAGCACATAACTGGCACTCAGTAAATACTTGATTTGATTGCCCCCCCCCAAAAAAAAAGAAAAATATTTTTTTTTATTATTTTATGTGTATGAGTGTATTGCCTGTGTGTATGTGACTCTGTGTCATGCAATACCAAGAAGCTCAGAAGAGCATCGGATTCCTTGGGAACTGGAGTTAAGGACAGTTCTTCACTGCCATGTGGGTGCTGGGAATCGAACCTGAGTCCTCTGCAAAAGCAGCCAGTGCTCTTAACCACTGAGCTATCTCTCCAACCCCTTATTATTTGTATTTTATTTATTTATTTATTGGTCTTTTTTTTTTTTTTGGTCTTTTCGAGACAGGGTCTCCCTGTAGCCCCGGCTAGCCTGGAACTCTCTCTGTGAACCTGGCTGGCCTTGAACTCACAAAGATCCGCCTGCCTCTGCCTCCCAAGTGCTAGGATTAAAGGCGTGCACCACCACGCC
>VZQC01010006.1:514118-534304 GCA_009823505.1 Rhizomys pruinosus
CTCCACCATTTTTTTTTTTTTTTTTTTTTTGGTCTTTTTGAGACAGGGTCTCCTTGTAGCCCCAGCTGTCCTGGAACTCGCTCTGTAGACCAGGCTGGCCTTGAACTCACAAAGATCTGCCTGCCTCTGCCTCCCAAGTACTAGGATTAAAGGCGTCCGCCACATTTTTAACTGCCTGTTCCACACACATAGTTTTCTTTCTGAACTGTTGAAGGGTAGATAGCCATCACAGTCTCCTTTTAACTAAAATATCTACTCTGCAATATTGTTCATTTTTCACCATTTATCCTAGTCATTTCTTTTAATTTTTATTAATTTTTTTTATGTGTATGAGTGTACTGTCTGCATTTAGGTTGGTGTACTCGTGTCATGCAGTGCTGCAAGGTCAGAAGAGGGTGTCGGATTCCATTGGAACTGGAGTTAAAGATGGTTCTTAGCTGCCATGTGGGTGCTGGGAATTGAACCTGGGTCCTCTGCAAGAGCAGTCACTGCTATTAACTGCTGAACCATCTCTCCAGCCCCCCAGTCATCTCTTTAAAAAAAATTTTTTTTAATGTGTATCAATATATTACCTGCTTGTAGTTAAGTGCACTTGTGTTGTGCAGTGCCTGAGGAGGTCAGTAAACGGTGCCAGGTACCCTGAAACTGGAGTTACAGTTAGTCAGTTGTTAGCCATCATATAGGTGCTGGGAACAGAACCCAGGTACCTCTGCAAGAGCAGCCAGTGCTTTTAACCACTGAGCCATCTCTCCAGCTCCTGTCATTTATTTCTTCAGAAAAGTAGAGATCATGTTTCTTGAGACAGGGTCTCCCTGTAGCCTCAGCTGGTCTGGAACTTGCTTTGAAGACCAGGCTGGCCTCGTAGAGATCCTCTTGCCTCTGCCGCCTGAGTATCGGATTAAAGATGTTCACCACCACACCCGGCCTTTCAGCCTCTTTTAATTTGAACCATTTCTTGTGTCTGAGACAAATTACTTGGTCTGTTACTTTCTCCTAACTTTAGTTTGTCTGGTATTTGCTCCTGAGGCCCAGGGTCACACACTGTGTGATGCTGGTGCCAGGTGCTCTGCTGAGAGGCAGAGCTCATGGGAGTGTGGCATCTTGACACACACGTGCTATTTTCCATGATTGGTCACACTAATTATAATTGGTTAGAAGATGGTGCCAGGTACCCCCGCTGTGTCGTTCTTTCCCATTTCCAGAAGGCACCAGCAGTGTGTGGATTTTGTAAGGCACTGCCAGTTTGTTCTTAGTTCATTTTCTGTTATTGGATGCCTTCTCTGAAAATCCATCTCTGGGCTCCTTTCTAGTCTCCTGCCTCTAAGCTGCTTGCCATTCAGATTCACCTCCTCTTTCCCAGGCATGCCAGATGAGCAGCGAGAAGGGCTCCAGGAAGAGCTGATTGACATCATCCTTCTCATCTTGGAGCGTAACCCACAACTCCACTACTACCAGGGCTACCATGACATCGTGGTCACTTTCCTGTTGGTGGTGGGTGAGAAGCTGGCAACATCCCTGGTAGAAAAATTGTCTACCCACCATCTCAGGTACCCACGTCTGGTCTTATGCTGGGATGGGTATCCCTTCTCTAGCCCCTCAGGATAGCCAGATACTTGAATAGTGTGAGGCCACTCCACCCACCAACCCTGAACAAGGGCATTGACTGGATTGTCTTCCTGTAGAGATTTCATGGATCCCACAATGGACAATACCAAGCACATCCTAAATTATCTGATGCCCATTATTGACCAGGTGAACCCAGAGCTCCATGACTTCATGCAGAGGTGAGTGCGTTTATGTGTGTGTGCACTCACATGCAGCCGTGCGCCTGGCTCTCTGGGCTTTTGTCTTCACCAGCCCAGCTCAGTTTTTTCATCATCTTAATTGCTCAGTTCTTCAGGCTTCTTTCTGTTCACTAGTGATTCACACAGTTCAGTCCTATCCACAGTCTCAGAGAACTTTTGGGGTACTATGATTTTGGGGGATACAGGGATGACAGCTTGTGGTATATCTGGTGGGTAAAGGTAGATAAGGTTGGTATGCCAATGTAGATTTAGATTCTTGCCCAAATGACAAAGTCCTAGAAGTTTTCAGAGGAGAAAGTTATGGACTGGAGAGATGGCCAGAGGGTAAGAGCACTGGCTATTCTTGCAGAGGACCTGAGTTTGAATCCCAGCACCCACATAGAGGCTAACAACCATCTATAACTCCAGGTCCAGGGGTTCCAGCGCCCTCTTCTGACCTGCGCAGGCACTGCATGACACAGGTACACTTAAACACGTGCAGGTATAACATTCATACATACAAAATAAAAATAGGGGCTGGAGAGATGGTGTCCTAGTTTGTCTTTCCATTGCTGTGACAAAACACTCTTGACACCAACTTGGGGAGGAAAGGGTTTATTCAGCTTACAACTCCTGGGTCACATTTCATCACTTAGAGAGCCCAAGGCAGGAACTCAGGGCAGGAACCTGGAGGCCATGGAGGACTGCTCTTCACTGGCTTGCTCTCTACTGGCTTGCTCTCTGGCTCATGCCCAGCCTGCCTTCTTATACTGTCACTGCTCAACAATCAAGACAATACACCACAGATGTGGCCACAGGCCAATCCAATGGAGCCAATTCCCCAACCGAGGCTCCCTCAACCCAGGTGTGTCAAGTTGACACCAAAGCTATCCAGCACAGATGGTTCAGTGGTTAAGAGCACTGGTGGCTCTTGCAGAGGACCCAGGTTCGATTCCCAGTACCCACATGGAAGCTAACACCCATCTATAACTCCAGTTCCAGGGGACTTAAAAAATAAATAACTAAAAGAAATAAACCTAAAAAAAAAGTTACATGTGGTATCATGTGCCTGTAATTGTAGCACTTGGGAGCTAGAGGCAGGAGGATCATGAGTTCAAGGCTAGGGGTTGGAGCGATGGCTCAGCACTTAAGAGCACCTGTGCTCTTGGAGAGGACTAGAGTTTGCTTTTCAGCATCAAGGCGGGTGACACAACCACCTGTAACTAGCTCCAGACAATCCAATTCCCTATTCTGGCTTCCATAGACACCTGCACACATGTGCCCATACTACCATGCAGACACACACACACACACCACATATATATGCACATCAAATTAAATGTTTAAAAAATATGAAGAGTTGGGGGCTGGAGAGATGGCCTAGCGGTTAAGAGCACCGACTGCTCTTGCAGAGGACCAGGGTTCCATCCCCAGCACCCACATGGCAGCTGAGAACCATCTTTAACTCCAGTTCCAGGGGAATCCGACACCCTCTTCTGACTTCCATAGCATTGCACGACATGGGTGCACAAACCTACATGCAGACAGTACATTCATACACTTACAAAAATAAATTAAAGAGCTGGGCGTGGTGGTGCACGCCTTTAATCCTAGCACTTAGGAGGCAGAGGCAGGTGGATCTTTGTGAGTTCAAGGCCAGCCTGGTCTACAGTGTGAGTTCCAGGACAGCTGGGGCTACAGGGAGACCCTGTCTCGAAAAGACCAAAATAAATAAATACATTTAAAAAATATATGAAGAGTTCAAAGCTAGCCCTGGCTACATCGTGAGTTTGAGGTCAACCTGGAGTACATGAGAACCTGTCTCCAAAAACTCCAGAAGATTAAGAGGAACAGCAGATAGAGGCATCCTGGGGTGATTTTATTTCTCGAATACCAAGGAAAATATATATATATTTTTGCAGATGCCATAGATTTAGGTGGAAAACTGGCTATGACTTTTTTTGTTTGTTTTGTTTGAGGTTTGTAGAGCTGGGGGGTCAAACCCATGCCTCGCATACTAGGCAAGCACTGCACCACTAAGCTATACCCCAGCCCCAATAATGGCTGTTTGGTTTTTTCTGTGTTGTGTTTTGTTTAACAGTCTCAGGACCTGGAACTCATTATTTAGACTAGGCTAGCCTCAAACTCACAGAGATCTGCCTGCCTCTGCCTCCTTTGCTGGGATTAAAGGTGTGTACCACCACATCCAGACATAGTTACTATTTTTTTTTATTTTTTTTTAATTTTATTTATTTCTGTATGTATATGAATGTACTGTCTGCATGCAGGTCTGTGCACCCGTGTTGTGCAATGCCATGGAGGTCAGAAGAGGGTGTCAAATTCCTCTGGAACTGGAGTTCTCCTGGAATTGGAGTTTCAGACGGTTCTCGGCCACCATGTGGGTGCTGGGGATCGAACCCGGGTCCTCTGTAAGAGCGGTCAGCGCTCTTAACCGCTAGGCCAGCCCCCATAGTTACTGTTTTGAGATAGTTAAGCAATCTTGTGTTAACTGAAAAATTAGTTGTGGGAGGTTTTGCTATTTCTGAGACAGGGTCTCCCTTTAACCTCAGCTGGCCTGGAACTCCCTATGTGGACCAGGCTGGCCTTGATCTCAGAGATTCGCCTGCCTCTGCCTCCCAAGTGCTGAGATTAAAGGCATGTGCCACCATGCCCAGCTTACAGTTGTGTTGGTTGTTTTTGGTTTTTTTGTTTGTTTGTTTGTTTTGTCTTTTCGAGACAGGGTCTCCCTGTAGCCCCAGGTGTCCTGGAATTCACTCTGTAGACCAGGCTGGCCTTGAACTCACAAAGATCCGCCGGCCTCTGCCTCCCAAGTGCTAGGATTAAAGGCATGCGCCACCATGCCTGGCCTGTTTTGTTTTTTTTTTTTTTTGTTTTTTTTTTTTCTTTTTTTTTTTTTTTTTAATTTTTATTTATTTATTTCTTTTTATGTGTATGAATGTATTGTCTGCATGCAGGTCTGCGCACCCGTGTCGTGCGATGCCGCGGAGGTCAGAAGACGGTCTCGGATTCCCCTGGAACTGGAGTTCTCCTGGAACCGGAGTCACAGACGGTTCTCAGCCGCCATGTGGGTGCTGGGGATCGAACCCGGGTCCTCTGCAAGAGCGGTCGTCGCTCTTAACCGCTAGGCCATCCCTCCAGCCCCTGTTTTTTTTTTTTTTAAGATAGGGTCTCTCTATAGCCCCGGTTGACCTGGAACTCACTTCATAGACCAGTTGTCTTTTTAAAGCCTGAGAATATATTTCTGTGCCCTCAAAAAGTGTGACTGTTTTAGAAGGAAAACCCAGTTCAGTTCTCTGAAAACGGCTCCTTGTTCTATATTTGACATTGACCATTAGAGAGTAACAAGCAAGGTGAGGCAGCTAGGATGCTCCAATATTAGTGTCACACACTGTTTATTCTGAGTGGCAGAATTTTCCCAACATTTCTAAACATTTCCCAAGTGTTTCTTGCTTATCAGCTCCTGGAGACAAAGAAGGCTGAGACGGGGACAGCCGAGCTGGCAGGACACCTAACATCTGGATTTCCTTTGTTCCTAGTGCTGAGGTGGGGACCATCTTTGCCCTCAGCTGGCTCATCACTTGGTTTGGGCACGTCCTTTCAGACTTCAGGCACGTTGTGCGGTTATACGACTTCTTCCTGGCCTGCCACCCACTCATGCCCATTTACTTTGCAGCTGTGGTAGGTACAACTGGGGGCCAGTGACCAGGTTCACAGTCACCCAGCAGCTTGATCAGTGTCCCTGAAGGGAACCTGGTGGCTATGGAAATGAGAAAAGGAAATCCTTCCCAGGCTCCCATCCCATTTCCAGTACGGGCACAGCATTAGAAGATGGTGGGTCAGACAGTGTTCCTCACTGTGAGACCTCTGACTCTTCAAAACATGAGTCCCGATGCCTCCTGAAACTTTTTAGCTCATTAGACATCATGGGCACGGTCAATGGTCAAGCTCCAGGGGACCCTAGTGTTAGGCTACAGAGTCTGCCAGGAAAGCACGGGGCTGGTTTGCAGGAGGACTGAATTCGATGGAGAGTGGCCTTCAGCAGCTGTCAGCTTATGCAGGGCTGTCAGCATGATTGAAGGGGGCAGGAAGGCTCTACCTGCTGTTCTGAAGCTCCTAAGAATCTCCCAGAGCCCTTCTCTCTAAAAGAATCTTTTTCTGAGCTGGGCACGGTGGTGCACACCTTTGATCCCAGCACTCGGGAGGCAGAGGCAGGCAGATCCTTGTGAGTTCAAGGCCAGCTGGAGCTATAGGGAGACCCTGTCTCAAAAAAACAAAACAACAAAAAAAAGGGAATTGTTTTTTTCTTTCAAGACTTGGGGTGTGTGTGGTGGTGGGGGGGGGGGACGACACAGTAGAGGAGACAGATGCTCAGAGGAGGAATTAGTCTTTCATGTGGGTAGAGCACTTCTACCAGGAGGGCTGGTCTCTGGGACTGGGACAGAGGACATCTGCCTTGCTGCTGCTTGAGTAGGTAGTTGAGTGCTGTTACTAAGATTCATGTCTGTGAGGAAAGAGTGCAAATGACCAGGTCCGTGTCCTGATTCCAGTCCTTCCTCACTGCAGATTGTGCTGTACCGGGAGCAGGAAGTGCTGGACTGTGACTGTGACATGGCCTCTGTCCACCACCTGTTGTCCCAGATTCCTCAGGACCTGCCCTATGAGATGCTCATCAGCAGGGCAGGGGACCTCTTTGTTCAGTTTCCCCCTTCTGAACTGGCACGGGAAGCAGCCGCCCAGCAGCAGGCTGAGAGGTGAGAGACTAGGGAAGGGAAGCCTACTGGTAAGGGAGGCCATAGGTCTTTGTCTAGAGAACTCACTTCTACCCCTCCCACAGAACGGCAGCCTCTACCTTTAAAGACTTTGAACTGGCATCCGCCCAGCAGAGGCCAGATATGGTGCTGCGGCAGCGGTTTCGTGGACTCCTGCGGCCCGAGACCCGAACAAAAGATGTCCTGACCAAACCAAGGACCAACCGCTTTGTGAAACTGGCTGTGATGGGGCTGACGGTGGCACTTGGAGCAGCGGCACTGGCAGTGGTGAAGAGCGCCCTGGAGTGGGCCCCTAAGTTCCAGCTGCAGCTGTTCCCCTAGCTCGCTCGTCCCGAGGAGCTGCCTCCTCGCCCAGTGCACCGTGCTCTGCTCTCTGAGGAAGGTGCAAGAGGGTGGTGGAGTTGCTGTGATTCGAGGGTTTCTGTCAAGGGTGTCTGTCCTTGCCACCCTTGCCTGCCTGTCTGTTGGCCTTAGCCTTGAAGGCCAGTAGCAGAGCTGCCTGACACTGAGTTTAGTGGCCCTGCGCATGCTCTCTGCCACTTCCCCTCCTGCTGCAGGAAGTGGCTCTAGAGCTCCTAGCTACCTGGCTCCCCAGTTGAAAGTTGGGCCCAGGATGCTGTCATAGCTCCACGTGATCTGTGTAGCCAGAAGCGGCTGTTTCTGATGAAGTCCAGCTTTGGAATGAAGGGCAGAGGGCAGTGGACTCTAGCCTGGGAGCCAGATGGGCCCTCCTAAGAACAGCTCTGTTAGCTGGTCAGAATCAGTAACAGACAGGAACTGGGTTCTAGCTAATTCCTACTTCCAGCCTAGAAATCACATAGCTGTTCCCATCCAGGTCAAAGGAATACTAGTTACTTGGAGGTTTTGCCTGTTTTTTTTCCATTCTTTGTCTTCTCCAAGCCACATTATTACCCAGACATTTTAATACGGTTTTATGATTTATAATCTAACATGTTAAGGCACTCTCACTTTAAAATTTTTTTATTTTTTATATGTGTGCATGTGTGCCCACAGAGGCCAGAGGCTTTGGATCTTTGGAAGTGGAGTTACAGGTGTTTGTGAGCCACTGAATGTGAGTGCTGGGACCCAGACTCCTGTCCTCTGGTAGAGCAGTAAGTGCTCCTAACTGCTGAGCCATCTCTTTCAAAATAATAGTTCCTTCACGGGGCGGTGGGGGGGGGTTCTCGATTCTTCTCAGAGTGATGAGCTTCTACTGAGCTGAAGTTTCCCATTTATAATTTTTTCCTTTTTTGGAGAGGCAAGCATACTGGGAGTGGAACCCAGGGCCTTGCACATGCTAGGTAAAGTACTCTGTTACTGAGCAGCTCTAGCCCTTTTACTTTTTTATTTTTGAAATAGGGTCTCCCTAAGTTACCCAGGCTAGCCTTGAACTTCTGATCCTCCTGACTAATGGAACCTCCCAAGTAGCTGGGATAACATGCCTGAGCCTAAGGTCTGCTCAGCCCCTCACTGTATGCAGAGCAGCTGTTGTGAACACACCCACATTTGTCTCCATTTCTGCTTTCCTCTACCCCCACCCCATCGCCTGTCCTTGTGTTGATCTCAGTTGCTAGTCCCGGGTCAGGAATGACCCTGGAAACATGCCAGCACCCAGACAAGGCTTGGCAAGAGCCCCAGCCACCAGCCCCACCACCCCTGGGTTCCTCCAGGACCCTCTGGGCCTTGGGATCAGGGGGATCACTTGGTCTTCCTAGGATGGCTCTGTTACAAGTTAAGCCAGGTTGGTTTTATGAATTCTGGCTTTAAAAGTGCCTTTTGCTGCTTTAGAGAGTAAGTGTATAGTGTGAAGCAGCCACATGCTTTCATTTTCCTGATCTTTCCTGGGCACTGTTTTCCAGACAGCAGACATGCCAGAAGCATCTCCCTCCTACCATGTCCAGACCCCACAATGTCCCTCTGTGCCCACTGTGTGCAACGGGGCGTTCAGCACACCAGGCAGCCTCAAAGAGCACATAGGAGATGTCTAGACCAAGTTACACTAAGCACTTTAACCAAAACAAGCTCAGAGTGGTAGCTCATTGTCCGTACAGTAACCCTGACTGGGTGAATGGATTAGTTTAGGACAAGGAGGAACTTTCCTGGTTTGAGTGACAAAGTGGCAAGTATTCCCAGAAATCTACCCCAGCAAGGTTGTCCTCTTGTCTGTGCCTCCAGCCTGCTTGAAGATGTGCAGGGAGTGATGGCTGAGGGATGTGGGTAGGCCCAGGGTCCAAGCCACAACTCTGGATCCCGGAAGCAGGCGGTGCTGGCTCATGCTGTGAGCTGAGGAGAGCGGTCCATTGGGGACTCCCCTGCCATTGGGAAGAAAGCGGCAGTTTACCTTCAGGTTCTTATTCTGCAAAGAATATGTGTAAATATTTTGTACAAAGCCCTGTATGAAATAAACAGCCTTGTGGTTCCTAATCACTTGTCTTTTTTTTTCTGGCTGCTTGCCATCTTCCACACTGGACCCAGCTCGGGCTTGTGGGCCTTGGCTTTCCCAGCAGACAGCTATCCCCAAAGTCCTGTTTCACCTACGAGTGTAACCAGTTTTAGGACAGAAGTCCTGCTCCAGCAGCCGTTTTGGTCCTGACTTGATACCTTAAAGATGCGCAGTGAGAAGTGGAGAATCTGCAGTTCATTTAACACTAAGAGGAATGGGGTCCAGTAACCCTAAGTCATCTTCAGGGAACTTGGGGTTGGGGCAGGAGTTCACAGCGAAGCAGTTCTGTTACTGTGTGATCTGGTTAATGATGCTCAGCTCCAAAGTGGGTCAGAAAAAACTCTTTACTATTGCCTTCCTCCAAGGTGCTTGTTCTTATCAGGAACAGTTGCTTTTATTTTTATGTGTATGACTGTTTTACCTGCATGTATATAAGTGCACCAAGTGCATGCATTGCCCATGGAAGTCAAAAGGGAGCATTGGATCCCATGAAACTAGATTACAGGTGATGGCTGCCATGTGGGTGCTAGGAACTGAACCCCCAGTCCTAACCAGTAAGTCATCTCCAGCCTTATAGAAGTGTTTTAGATAGCCTGTCCTATAGGAAGCGTTGCCTTTATGCTGCAGCTGCTGTGGTACCGCCATTGCTAGGTGACAGGTGCAGGACAGGTCTGGACGCTCTGGGCCTTTTCCATGCAGGCCTCCAGCTTTGAAGGCCAGCCCTTGGATCTGGAACCTACCCCAGCCTGCTGTGGAAGCAACACCTCTGCTCACCTCAACCCATTTTCTGTCTACTAAGGAGCTACTTGAGCCTCTGAACATCCCCCCTTACCCAGTAGTTAGAAGCACAGCAGCCGAGTCCCTGCCACCTCCACATCTGCCTGCAGAAGGGCCAGCCTGGAGCTCACAGTGGATGCTGTGCAAGCATTCCTTGCCATTCTCTGCACAGGGGAAGGAGGCGGCTCAGACCTTTGACCTCCCCCCACCACAATAGGCCACCAGCCTGTCATGCCCTTTGGTATGGCAGCTGTGAACCAGGCAGGGCTTATAGGGACAAGGGTCCAGCATCTGGCAGGTCACAGAAGAGGGTTTGGCAGATTTCCTTCATAGTCGCAGACACTGATGACTGAATGCAAAGAATGAGTGGGATTTGGCTAACAATAATGTCCATGTGCAGTGGCTCACACATGTAATCCCAACATTTTGGAGGCTAAAGCAGAAGAGACTGCCATGACTTCAAGGCCAACCTGGGCTATGTTGACCCTGTCTCTAAACCCCCAAAAGGACAAAAGTTTGTTCTTTGTCCCAGGTTCCTGACAGGGTTTTTCTGTTAGGTCTTTTTGAGACAGGGTTTCCCTGCAGTAGCTTCAGCTAGCCTTAAACTCACTATGTAGTTATCAGGTTGGCGTCGATCTCTGAGATCTGCCTGCCTCGGGTCTCCCAAGTGCTGGGATTAAAGGCATGTGCCCCCACACCTGGCATGGGTACTTAAAACCATTGGACTTTTCCAAGGAGTAGAAGAGCCAAGTATCATCTGAATTTTTACAACATTTGTATCCTCCCTGGGGCTACAGGTCCATGGAAGTGTACTCCAGGGACTGGAACCAACCTGCCCTGGAGACCCTGCGTGCCCAGCACTAGGAGTGAAGCTTTGACCACTGGGGGTACTTTGCCAGCTATAAGGATTGCATCCTGGGAAGACCACATGTTGGGCATCAACATCAGATCTCACAGGGTATCAAGTGGGTCAGCCAGTGGAGACGAACCACCCACAGCAGATGTCCACGGCCGAGCTCCACTGGGACGACGCCCACAGCTGAGCTTTGCTGTGACATCTTGCCTAAGCTGTTAAATGCAGGGTGGACACCTCCCTGCCCAGTTCAGCGACTCCGTGTGTTCCTTCCTGAATCCACTCTGCTCCCCAACCCCAGATGCCCACTGAGGGGAAAAAGGGTCCTCAAGCCCCTAGCTGCTGCCTCAGCCTCCCTCCCCGACACCTCTGACCTACAGGCCCCTCTGCAAACCACTATTCTGAACTAATAACTGGCCCATCAGCATTCTTGCCCCAGAAGCTGGGCACAGGGGTCCCAGAGCTAAGCCAGTCCGATCCCACCACCAAAGGCGGACAGACGGCCTCCTGATGCTGTTCTCAGCTCTCCAGCATTTGCCACCCCATCCATGTGGCAGCACCACAGCCCAGGACAGTCTCAAACATGGCACACTTTCCTTCCTGGAAAACCACTTTAATTCACTTTATCAGCAGAGGAAGATTTGTTCTCACTCCTGCCAGCCTGCCCAAAGCCCCGGACAGGCTCACAGTAGCCTTGACAGAAAGCCAGCATGAAAAAGGATGGAGCTGAGTCTTGGGGTTCAAGGGAGGAAGAGGAGGGAGGGAGAACGACATCACTTGGAGGCTCAAAGACTCTAGCCAGCCAGGCCTCAGCCCAAGGCTGTTTAATTAAGGCTGGTGTCTAGCAGGGGTGCAAGCTGCCAACAACACTGAGGTCTAGCCAGCAACCCCAAGGGAGAGACAAAGGCACTGGGACAGACATAACTGGACAACAGCTAGTACACCTGGGGTTCCTGCAACTCATGGAGTCAACAGGAGCTGTCAGTGCAGCTTGGGGCTTTGCCTTGGCCAAGCTTAAAGGTATCTTGGTGGCCAGAGTTAAAGCCCCTGGCCTAGTCCAGCTGTCATCTGATACGGATGGGGGCGTGGAGCAGTGTGAGGGCCTCCATCTTCAACTCAGTGGCAGTTCTGACAACTGGGGTGACAAGGAATCCCATTGACCCGGCAGCGGCAGCCCCCACTGGTATCCCCTGGGCCCTATAGGATGAAGAGAAGAGGTCATCAGAGTGATAAGGCCAGGCTGTCCTCAAGTCACTCCTCCAACCCAAGGCAGAGTCCACCTGAACCAACAGAGTGGCTTCCCAAAAGGCCTTTCTGCAAAAAGTAGCCTTCTGGCCTCAGCAACCTCAAGTAGGCAGTAAGGAAGCAACACTTCCACCATGACCTCAAATTCAAGGTCTGCCAGGCCAGGCCAGAGCAGGGAAGGCTGTGGCTCTGTGTGCTCTGGATGGATCAGCACCTGCATGAATGGAAGGAGTGCAGACACAGCTCTGTCTCCCTCCAAGATTACCTGCAATGGGGCTAGCCCTGACTCTAGCAATATACCCCATAACAGTGACGAGTGTCCTCTAGCGGACACTCATCGCCTATGACAAGCATATGCTGAGCACTTCTTTTCAAATTTTGTCATTTGTTTCTGACAACTCTGATACAGACCCTGGCTGAGAGCCGCCAATACATACCATAGCCAGGGGCTGGCAGTACGTACCATAGCCAGGGGCTGGCAGTACGTACCATAGCCAGGGGCTGGCAGTACGTACCATAGCCAGGGGCTGGCAGTCCCCCTCCAACTCCAGACAGACCCTGCTGCAGAGGCCCAGTCAGACGCTGGGCAGGCCAGTGCCCTTGGCCTCTTCAGCACACAAGCAGCCACAGGCAGGAGGCAAGGGAGTGGCACACAGAAATCCAGGCTTTGTTGATGGACATGGAGATTTGGGCCACACACCGTTTCACATCTTTTGATGTGTTTCAAACCCTCTTAAGACATAAAATAATTCTTGGGTTGGAGGGATGGCTCAGCAGTTAAGAGCACTGGCTGTTCTTGCAGAAGACCAGGGTTCAAGTCCCACCACCCGCATGGAGTCTAACCACCATCCATAACTCCAGTTCCAGGGGATCAGATGTTCTCTTCTGTCTTCCGCAGACTTTGTACTTACACTGTAAGCATTACACTCATATGCGCTAAATAAATTTCTTAAAAAAAGATGTATTGGGAGGCAGAGGCACACGGATCTCTGTGAGTTCGAGGCCAGCCTGGTCTACAGAGTGAGTTCCAGGACAGCCAGAGCTACAGGGAGACCCTGTCTCAAAAAGACAAAACAAAAGAAAAAAAAACAAAAAAACGATGTAAAGGGGCGGAAAGATGGCCTAGTGTTAAGGCACCAACTGCTCTTGCAGAGTACCGGGTTCGATCCCCAGCACCCCCATGGCAAGCTGAGAACTGTCTTAACTCCAGTTTCCAGGGAATCGACACCTCTCTGACCTTTCCACGGATTGCACAACAGGGTGCACAAGCTACATGCAGACAGTACATTCATATACATACGAAAAAAAAAAAAAAAAAAGTAAAATAATTCTTATCCCTCAAGCCTCCCATAGTAGCCCATTGGAGGCTGAGGCAAGGGAACTGCCATAAACTCTAGGCCAGCCTGGGCTACAGAGTTAGAGTATCCTAGGCCAGCCTGGGCTACAGAGTGAGAATATCTCAAAAACTTCAACTGTGCAGGTGAGAAGGCTCAGCAGTGAAGCACACTTGCCACACAAGCTTGGTGACCCAAGTTCAGGCCCCAGAATGCACACAAAGGTAATGGAGAGAACCAACTCCACAAAGCTGCCCTCTGACTTCCACATCCACACCATAGCATGCACATGACTGTATTCACACACACACCAGACGCACACATGCACATGGGTGCACATACACTAATTAACTGTATACCCACCTTCCGTTCTTGGTGGATTGCACTGGAGCCGTACTGCTTTCTGATCCCACTCCAGCCCCCACACCTGCAGCTCTCCCACATCCTGTGAACTCACCCCAGGACCCCAGCGTGGACCCTTGGTGACCCAGCAGATCTCAGTGTGGCAGACAGTACAGCGGATCCAGTCACAGCCGTCCTTCTTCTGCACCACGATCCGGCACTGTGGGCAGTGCATGGCCTCGCCTTGCTGCAGCATCACCTGCAGAGGCAGACGCTGGGGCCTTTGCAGTACACCCCCTCCAAGCCAGGCTGGGTTGGCTAGCACTTTGTCCTTAAAGTCTTCCTCCATCCACACCTTCTTCCTGCATCTCACCCTCTGGCCAAAGACCCACCTTCTAGTGGGGGTGTGGCCAGGGGTGAGATTGGGCCTTCGGGAACCTGTGAGCCCAGTCCTTCATAAGAAGCCCCCAGATCCTCACCAAGACCTGCTCACCCTTAGCATTTCCGTGGTCTGCCGGGCAGCCACATCATTCTGAGCCCGCAGAGTCAGGTCATCCTGATACTCCTTGCAGTTCATGCGCTCATGGATGGCCTAGGAGTGAAGGGCTTTGGGTGAGAAGATTCCCTGGGGGCTTAAGCTGGGGGGGATGGACCAGGCCAACCAGCAGTGCTGACCACCTGTCAGTGAGAACCCTCACTTTATACAGCTTGGACCCACTTTACAAAAGGGTCAGGCTAGGGAGGTAGAACCAGGACCATCGGTAGGAGCCTAGTGTAAATACTTGCTTTAGGTGCTGACATGCACTATAAGTCCTAAAGCAGCTCTAGCTCAAGCCCTTTAGGGCTGCAGCCCCTGCTCTGCCCAGCTCTGTCCTTACAGCCCAGCACCACAAGGCCCAGCTTGATGAGGACAACCAGGCTACATGGGCACTACCCCACCTTGCAGAGCAGGCAGTTCACGCGGGAGCACACAGGACAGGTGAACTCATTGACGTCATCCTCAAAGAAGCACCAGCCCCTGCAGTCAGGGGTCTTGCAGTGGTAACTGAAGGTGCTGCGGTTCTCTGCGATGGACATGCTCAGGTCCAGAAAGCGCTGGTAGTCCTCCGGGGGCAGAAGCTGTATACACAGTCTCATTGCTGGGGTTCAGAATCCCTCAAAGATGCCCTCCTCCCACCAGATGGTCCCCAAGAAACCCCAGTCCCTCAACTCTAACCCAGTCCTGAGCTTTTTTTTTTCTTGCTTTCTTGGGTTTTTTGAGAAGGGTTTCATGTATCAGAGATGGGCTTTGAACCCCTGATCTTCCCGTCACCACCTGCCAAGAGCTCCGGCTCTGCTCTCCAATATCCCTCCCGGCACTGAAAACCTCTACTCACAGCCAGTCACGACAGTGCACACCCACCATGCCAGCACCTGGGAGGCTGCAGCAGGATGGAGAGATCCAGGCCAGCCAGGGCTGCATGAGGAGACCCGATCCCAAACAAAAACAAACGTCCATTTTGCCTAGACAAAGGTCTAACTATGGGTGGACACGTCAGGGCAAGAATGCTGGATTTATTTTTTATTTATTTGTTCATTTTTACTTCTTTGAGACAGGGTCTCACTCTATAGCCTCAGAACTGTGCCTACAGAATTTATTGTGGACCAACACAGAAAATCCTATGAGGAAAACTGGACAAAAGTAACAGGCAGCAATGGAGGAACAAAGATTAAATTCCTATCCTGGAATCGGGCTCAGTGGGACGTTTGGCACTCGGGGGCTGAGGCAGAAGGACTCTTGTGAGTTCAAGGCTAGCCCTCACGATGTAGCAAGAATATGTTTCAAAAACAATTGAGGGGCTGGAGAGATGGTTCATCAGTTAGTTAAAAGCACTGGCTGATCTTGCAGAGGACCTAGGTGCAGGTCCCAGTGTCCACATGGTGGCTGACAACCATCCATAACTCCAGTTCCAGGGGACCCAACACCTTTCTCTGGCCTCCATAGGCACTGCACACACATGGCAAACTTCTATGTACGCAGGCAAAACACTCAAACATAAATAGAAATAAAAATGAAAACCAAATCAGTATTTTGGTATATTGCACTCTGAAAACAAGGTGGTAACATGTATACCACCCCAATCATTCTATGTGCTGGTGCCCACCCACCCCTACAAGTCTCTCATATAAGAGCCCCCCCCGCCCCCAAACTGTGTTCTAGGAAGCGTTACTTCCTAGCCAGGACAGTGGGGTCCCTGAGAGAAGAGATAGAAGCAGAAGACATGCCAGAGATCTGAAGTGCTCTTTCAAAAGATTCTGTAAGCAGACAGCAGAGGCGTTAACAAGGGGAGGAACATCAGACCTTTTGTTCTACATCTCCCGAGTGCTTATAAGAGTTACAATGTTGGGGGCTGGAGAGATGGCCTAGCGGTTAAGAGCGCCGACCGTTCTTACAGAGGACCCGGGTTCAATCCCCAGCACCCACATGGCAGCCAAGAACCGTCTGAATCTCCAATTCCAGGAGAACTCCAGCTCCAGGGGAGTCCGACGCCCACTTCTGACCTCCGCGGCATTGCACGACACGGGTGCACAGACTTGCATGCAGACAATACATTCATACACATACAGAAATAAATAAAATTAATAAAAAAAAAAATTTTTAAGAGTTACAATGTCATGGCTGGAGAGATGGCTCAGCAGTTAAGAGCACTGACTGCTCTTTCAGAGGACCTGGGTTCAATTCCCAGCACCCACATGACAGCTAAGAACTGTCTTAGGCCGGGTGTGGTGATGCACACTTTTAATCCCAGCACTCAGGAGGCAGAGGCAGGCGGATCTCTGAGTTTGAGGCCAGCCTGGTCTACGTAGCCAGCTCCAGGCCAGCTGGGACTAAAGGGAGATTCGGTCTCAAAAAAAAAAAAAAACAAAACAGTTACAATGTCAAAACCATTCACTTGCATACCTGCAAGGGGTACCCTCAAAGGGATCACAGGCAAAGTATACCTAAGAAAGCTGACTTCAAAAATATCATGTCTGAGGGGCTGGAGAGATGACTCATTCGTTAATAGTACTGGCTGTTCTTGCAGAGGACCCAGGTTCAGTTCCCAGCACCCACATGGCAGCTACCAACCATCCATAACTCCATTTCCAGGGGATCCGACACCTCTTCTGACCTCTCCTTGTATTGCAGGACCTAAATCCACTTAAATATATGCAGGTAATACACTCACACAATAAAATTTAAAAAATAAAAATATTTTTTTAAAAAATACCACTTCTAGGGCCAGAGATAACTTAGTGGCTGAGGATGCACACCACCATGCCAGACAGCCTGAGTGTGATCTCTGGGACCCACTTGGTAGAAAGATAGAGCTGACTCCAGACAGTCGTCCTCTGAACATGAAACAGCAGAAAACAAGATAAAACTCAACTGGAGGCTGCTGAGACTTCTCTGGCTTCTCTGATTCTCTGCACACTACTGCTGCTGCTTTAATAAACCACTCCAGCACCACTCTACCAATCCCTACCTCCTCCTTACTGCCACTTGACATCTGGTACTAGGAGCTTCTAGGGCCCTGGGCAGGGAGTCTTCTCAGAGGAAACCTCTGAGGCAGTGACTATGGGACCGGGTACCAAGGCAGGAGGGAGGACTTGGTGTCCTGGGTCTCTCGAGGCTACACAGCAAGCACACCTCAGCAGGGCCCAGGAGCTGACCCACTCAGAGGCCCCAAGACAAGCTTAGAACGCAGCTTGCTGACACGTGACAGAAATCCCCACGCTCTGCTCTCTTGGCCTCTCTTCCCCCTCAGCAGAACCCCTTGAGCTCAGGAAACATTTGGTAAAATTTGGGAGGACAGCAGAAAGAAGAGAGTTTTAGGAGGCAGGAATGATGGGAAGAAGGGAATCTGGAGTCCCCGACTGCCCCGGCCCCTCTGATCCTACTCTTCTTTTCCTTCCTTTTGGTGCCAAAGTCATCATCAGTGGTAGTGACTGTTAGGCAAGGACTCTCCCGCTGAGCTAGACCCGCCGGTCCTTATCCCATACATGTGCAGGTGCACCATGTCAGGCAATGCTGCTGAAGATACAGTGGGTGTTGGAGTCCCTGGGACTGAAGTTAAGGACAGTTGTAAGCCACCACGTGGATCCTGGGAACCAAACCCAGGTCCTATGCAAGAGCAGCCAGGCCATCTCTCCAGTTCCCAGCCCTTAATTTTTTAAGCCAGTTTTGCCATGTAGCTCAAGCTAGCCTCAAGCTCTGCTTTTTAATTTTTTTTAATGTGTACGAATGTACTATCTGCATGTATACGAGTCCACCTGTGTCATGCAATGCCTCGAAGTCAGAAGAGGGCATTGAATTCCCCTGGAACTGGAGTTAAAGTTAGTTTTTAGTCGCCATGTGAGTATTGGGAATCAAACCCGGGTCCTCTGCAAGAGCGATCAGTGCTCTTAAACACTGAACCATCTCTCCAGCCTCAAGCTCCTCATTCTCGACAAGACTGGGCAGGGCTAGGATGACAGGACAGCCCGCCATGCCCACTGTGCTCCCATTTTCTGCCCATGAGTCAAGGCAATCAGTCCACCCTACAGAGGAGGAACTGGAGCCCAGGAAGGGAAGGGCTTGCTCAAGTCCCAGCATCCAGGGAGGACTTCAAATGGGCCTTATTCAAGCACAGGATGCCAGCCACTAATCCAGTGGGCTCCCACACAGAATCTGGGCCAAAGCATGTGACTTGCATAGCAGCAAACCAATCTTTGCAAACTTACAAAACGCTACTCTACTGGGCTCTCCTATAGAGAGAAACCCCAGCTCCGCCCAGTAGCACTATCTTGCAGTTACCAATCTCAGGCGTTTTAAGTCACTAAATCTGGAGTGACTGATTACAAAGCACAAGGCAACTGACACAAGGTTACTGAATGGGCCCCACACACTAATCACAGAAGCAAACTCCAACTTCAGTTCTGGCAGAGGACAGAGCAGAGGCTACGAAGTCACACAGCCAGCCCACAGCCACCAACATGCCCCACCCTAACCAGCTGCAGCCTTGCTTCACGGGGCAGTTAAAGCAGTCAGTGTTTCACTTGCTCCCAACAATCCTGCCCTGCATGAGCCCCAGGCACTCTGAGAAATGCCTGCTGGGAGCGAGGGGCCCTGAGCTGTGCTTGATGCCACCTAAGGGCCAGCTCTGGAAACTTCCTCAGCTGCCCCTTCACCCTGTGCCCCTCCTGCCTTACCGCCCGGATTTCCCTCTCCAGCAGCTTGCCCGGGCATGAGTAGGTATTGTCAATGAAGGGGCAGGAGACCTCTGCCTCCTGGCTGTTTCGGATGGTACCCTGCAGGCACTCCCTGAGGAAGGGAGGGTGACAGTTAGACTCATGTCAATCTCCACAGGGATTCCACCCTCAGCTGCCAGGGTTCCAGGCCTCCTTCCCACCTCTCAGCCCAGCACCAAGGCCCCACTTCCATATGCCCTGCCTGCTCCCTGCTGCTCTGCTCCAGGGCCCTGGCAGCACTGCTCAGGTAACTACAGTGACCTCCTTCCTCGGCCCTGCCTCCATATGGTGAAGAGCCCACTCGCAGCACTGGACCAGTAGAGAGATGGAGCTCAACAAAGAGATGGAGCCTACCTCAGGGCTCTGTGGGTATCCAACTAGGTACAAGGGCACAAGACTCCATCCGCCCTTTTACTTGAGCTTGGAGTGCTGCTGGGTGGGAGGGGGCCTCACCTGCAGAAGGTGTGCAGACACTCCCGGAGCACCACGGCCTCACCAGGCGCCAGCACCGAGTAGCACACGGGGCACTCGGCTGGCTCGGTGTTCAGAACCAAGCTCCTCTGTTCCAGCTGCACGTGCTGCAGGTAGTTCCCCTCCTGCTGCTGCTGCTTCCGCTGGTCACATGGGCAGGGCGGGGCCACCAAGGTGGTCAGGGTCTCAGTGGGTCAGGTAGGAGGTGGGACAAGGCCAGGGGAGGGTGGGACAACAGGGCAGTGGCAGGCAGGAGCTCCCAGACTGGGAATCTGGGAGGGTAATTGGGAAGCCAAGGGGCCAAGGTGGCCAGGTGGGGCTGCGGCAGAGTTAGAGCTAGGTGAGGGGACAACAATGGTGGCAGGGAAAGAAGAACTCAGGGCACAGGAGGGCAACACAGGGCGGTCCGAGCAAGTAGGGCAGGGATGGGGCAGGAGCTGGAGGCAGAGCAAGGCTGCAGAAAGGCCTGGCTACAGGTGGGGTCATGGTCACAGTGGGACAGGGCTGCACTGAGGCCGACGGGCATGCAGGTGGGGTCATGGTCACAGTGGGACAGGGCTGCACTGAGGCCGACGGGCATGCAGGTGAGGCAGGAGCTGGAGGCAGAGCAAGGCTGCAGAAAGGCCTGGCTACAGGTGGGGTCATGGTCACAGTGGGACAGGGCTGCACTGAGGCCGACGGGCATGCAGGTGGGGTCATGGTCACAGTGGGACAGGGCTGCACTGAGGCCGACGGGCATGCAGGTGAGGCAGGAGCTGGAGGCAGAGCAAGGCTGCAGAAAGGCCTGGCTACAGGTGGGGTCATGGTCACGTGGGACAGGGCTGCACTGAGGCCAACGGGCACGCAGGTGGGGTCATGGTCACAGTGGGACAGGGCTGCACTGAGGCCGACGGGCAT
>VZQC01010006.1:536783-636633 GCA_009823505.1 Rhizomys pruinosus
GCTGCAGCTCCTGAGGATTCAGCAAGGTGTTGCAAGCCGACAGCAGGTAGAGGTAGGCACTGTCCCCGTTCCGTCGTACCCCATGGGAATGCAGGGTCTCCTGGTCTCGTGCCAGTCTCTGCCCAATCACCCATTGCTGCAGGCTGGGTGGAAAACCATAGTCTAGGAATACCTGGCGGGGGGGGGGGGGTTACAGTTTAAATGCCAAATATCTACCCCGACAGTCCCATGTTTAAACGCTTGTTCCCCAAATGGGGGCAGTAGTTTGGGAGACTGAGGAACCTTTGTGGTGGGGAGGCCCAGCTAGCACAGGTAGCCATTGGGGCTGCTCTTGAGGGTAGAGACTGGCCTGCTTGTGCCCAAGTTCTCTGCTTCCTGGCCATGTGAAAGCTGCACCTGTAAGCTCCCATGCCCACAGACCAACTCTCTAGCACAGTGCACTGGACCCTCTGAACTATGAGGTTTATTTAAACCTCAAGTTGTTTCTATCTGATATTTGGCTACAGCAACAAAAAGGCAACCAATATGGGAGAGATGGGGTGACCCAAAGAGAAGAGTGGGAAGGGAAGGCAGAGAGGAGATACAAGCCCAAGAGGACCCCATTTCTCCAGCCCCTCACTCACCATGTCCTTAAGGGAGGCCACTGTCATATCAGGGCGCACCATGAGCCAGATGGTGACAGTGTGCATGTAAGCATCCTCCACACTGACGCACAGCCTATGGAGAAGGGCGGACAGAAGTGTCTGCCGTCAGGGTCTGCCATCAGTGTGGCATGTTCTTGTCTGCACATCCAGGGACCTGCAGGCACAGCCCACTTGCCAGGTTCCCCTGGATCCCCACCCCATCCTTCCTGCTCTTTCAGGACCCTGCCTAGGCCCCTCACTGCCCTTTATTTTTTCAGGCCTTGAACTTGCTCTCCTCCTCCTCCTGCTTCAGTTCTCAAGTAGCTCCAGCAAGTCTGGCACACTCCTTTTATGGGGCGGGGATAGTGGTAAGGGTTCTTTGGGTTTTGTTTGGTTGAGACAGGGGCACATGTGGGTCATGCTAGCCTCGAACTCCCTACGTAGCTGAACTCCTGACCCTCCTGCCTCCTCCCCAAGTGTTGGGCCTGCACCCTGCCCTGGGCTCCTCTGCTCTTTCTTTGCTCCTTAGCCAAATCTCCAGCAGCAGCTGTTGACCATGTGCCAGCAATATGCACAGCCTTTAATCATTTAACCCATTTAGTCTTCTCCATCTGCCCCAGGCAGGACCCACTGCATTCCTTTTCAGATACAAACTCACTCCAGAGGCTCTGCCTCTGAGGCAGTCAGCAACAGGGATGGCAAGACTTAAGTCCAAACACAACTGTTCTGAAGAGATATTTCCTTCTTATTCCTACTCTGAGGATTAAATGTAGAGCCTCACATACCTGAAGCTATCCCTCCATCACAGGTCCACATGGCCTCACATGCCTGAAGCTATCCATCCATCACAGGCCAACATGGCCTCACATACCTGAAGCTATCCCCCCATCACAGGCCAACATGGCCTCATATACCTGAAGCTATCCCTCCATCACAGGTCCACATGGCCTCACATGCCTGAAGCTATCCCCCCATCACAGGCCGACATGGCCTCACATACCTGAAGCTATCCCCCATCACAAGTCCACATGGCCTCACATGCCTGAAGCTATCCCCCCATCACAGGCCCACATGGCCTCACATGCCTGAAGCTATCCCTCCACCACAGGCCCACATAGCCTTATTCTTGTACTTTGAGCAACAATTTTCTCAATGCTCTTCAAACTTTTTGTTGTTTTCTGAGACAGGGTCTCCCTGTAGTCCCAGCTGGCCTAGAACTCACTAAGTAGACCAGGACGGCTTTAATCTCACAGAGATCCACCTGCCACTGCCTCCTTAATGCTGGGATTAAGGCTTGCACCACTTCACCCGGCTTTTGTTTTGTTGAGATAGGATATCACTATATAGCCCAGGCTGGGCCTGGTACTTGTCATCTCCTGCCTGAGCAGCCAATGCTCTTAACCACTGAGACATCTCTCTAGCCTGGATTCTTTTTTTGGTCTTTTTGAGACAGGATCTCCCTGTAGCTCTGGCTGTACTGGAACTTGCTCTGTAGATCAGGCAGGCCTTGAACTCACAGAGATCCGCCTGCCTCTGCCTCCCAAGTGCCACCATGCCAGGCCTAGCCTGAATTCTTAACCTTCAAATTTTCTTCTTTCAGCAATTGGAAACATAAAAATATACATAGTTTAAAAATACATATATGGGGGGCTGGAGAGATGGCCTAGCGGTTAAGAGCACCGACTGCTCTTGCAGAGGACCCGGGTTCGATCCCCAGCACCCACATGGCGGCTGAGAACCGTCTGTAACTCCAATTTCAGGAGAACTCCAGTTCCAGGGGAATCCGACACCCTCTTCGGACCTCCGTGGCATTGCACGACACGGGTGCACAAACCTACATGCAGACAGTACATTCACACACATAAATAAAAAAATAATACATATATGGGCTGGAGAGATGGCTCAGCAGTTAAGAGCACTGACTGCTCTAGCAGAGGACCTGGGTTCGATTTCCAGCACCCACATGCCGGCTAAGGACCGTCTTTAAGCCAGGCAAGGTGGCACATGCCTTTAATCCTAGCACTCAGGGGGCAGAGGCAGGCAGATCTCTGTGGATTCAAAGCCAGCCTGGTCTACAGAGTGAGTTCCAAGCCAGCTGGGGCTATAGGGATACCCTGTCTCAAAAAAAAAAAAATAAAATAAAAAATAAAAATACAGATATATATCGTTTAAATTGCACTGTTTATTCTATACTGAACAATTTTTCCATGATCAACCAACAGAGGGGCAAACTAGGAAAGCCTTAAAGCTACAGAGCAAAATCTAAAAGTTATACTCGTGTGGTATGGTGGTACATGCCTATAATTCCAACAGGTGGGAAGCCAAGGCAGGATTGCGTTGAAGACAAGTCTGCGCTACCTAGTGAATTCTGGGCCAACCTGGGCTAAAAATTGAGGCACTGTCTCAAAAAACAAGAAGTAGGGCTAGAGAGATGGCTGAGTGGGTAAAAGCACTTGCCATGCAAGCCTGGTGAACTAAGTTCCACCTGCAGATACTACAGCAGAAAGAGAAGCAAGTCCCAAAAGTGGTCCTGTGATGTCCACTCATATGAGAAACTGAATCCCACCCTATAGCTCACTGCTGATTAGCGATCCCTGGGGTTGAAGCTCTGTCTCCTGGCATCAGAACCTGCCAGCAAGGCCCTGGTTTGCACGCCCAGCACTGCAGGAAAATAGATGGCAGCCTTTCCACACAGCTCCCAGAGGCCTCCAGTCCCCTCCAGTGCCAGCTACACTCACCTGATGTCCTGTGTTGGGGAGACCTCAGGCTTCACTTGCACCTTGAGAGGTACTCGCTGTTCTGCCAGCCAGGTGGCATACTTCATTGCGGCCTGTTCATCCCCACCGGCCACTGCCCGGGCGAGGCTCAGGGCCATCTCCTCTGCTGAAGACCAGCACAGTGCAAGCAGGTTAGCACCAAGTTTATTTGGGGAGGCTGCAGAGGTGCCCCTCGGTGCATGCACGCTGCTTCCTGCCTCCCTACTGACTTCCTACAACTTCTATACACAGCTATCTTTAAAGCCCTTTTTCTCTGGGTGGCCTTCTTTCAATCCCCTGCACCCTCCTGGGATTCCACTTTTCCTTGGTACTCACGGAGTCGCCCATATGTCCATTAATTATCTCATAAGTATTTATTAAGTCTATTGCGTGTCATCTCCGTTGCAGAAAGTAGGCTCTAACAGTGGTTAAGATAAACAGGGTCCCTTCCCCAAGAGTCCAGTGAGAAGACAGAAACTTAACAATTGAGTGGTTAAAGTCAGACTGTGGTCCATGCTGGCAATAATTGGGTAAGGAGGTCACAGAAGACCTCTAAGAGGAGGTAAGAGGAAACTGAGGCCTGAACGAGGGGTTGCTGGACATGCCAGGGCTCAGTGTGGAAGGCTGTTCCAAGAAGGGAGAGCAAAGGCTTTGGGCAGGAAAATGATTGGATCAGAACAGGCAAAGGCTAGGGACACAGCTCAGTGGCTGAAGCTTGCCTAGCATGCATGAAACCAGGAGATCAATCCCCAGTGTGTGTAGAGGACACAACAGAAGAGGCTAGTGAGGCTCCAGCACAGTAAGGGAAGAGTGCATTCCAGGAGACTGACGAGGTCACTTAGGGTGGTCGAGGGCTCTGGCCTTGGTTCTAAGAATAGAACAGGACACTCACATTACCGACGTTCTTTGTACAGAGCTGCATGGGAAGGTCAGGGTTGGACGCAAGTAGTGTTCCCTCCCCGCCCCACTTGGGTCTGCCTCCACCACCCTGTGTCCAGGTTCAATGCTCAATGAGTCCAGAGTCTCCCACCCCATCTCAGCACAGACCCGGCCAGGGCCCACTGCCACCTGCTCCTGTCGGTGCCCACCTTTCTTGGTCTTCTCGTCCATTGGGCCTGCCTGCGCCCATCCCCTCAGAGAGGGCGGCGGCGGCGGCGGCGGCGGCGGCGGCGGCTGCTGCTGCTGCTGCTGCTTCCGGGAAATGCTAGCTCTGGGTCACCTGGAGGAAAGCGGGACCGAGAGCGACTCAGCCAGGCGGGCCTCACGCTGGCCCGAGCCCGCAGTGTGCGGCGGCGGCCCAGGCAGCATCACACGACCCGGGGCCCAGAGCGCGGCCCGGGCATTGAGAACCGGTCAGAGGCCCCGCGTGGGGCCGGGGAAGGCAGAGGAGGCCACGGGCCCAGGCCGCAGAGGGCGACAGGGAAAGGCAAGCCGGAGAAACGAGACCCCACAGCTTGCTCCCCGGAAGGCGGCGCCGGAAGAGAAAGCGAAAGTGGCAGCGCCGGAAGTGGGGCGGACACAGGCGGCGCCTGGTCCCTGCACCCGGGACCGGCGTGGGCTCACCGGCGGCAGCAGGGGGCCAAGCTGTCCCAGCCGCGCAGTCTCGGCGGCCTCGGCGTTCGGTTCCTGTCCGCGGACAGCCTGCAGGCTGACCTCCGACTTCCGCCATTCGTCCTGCGGCGGGGGCGGAGCCCGGGGCTCAGCCTTTGCCCTTTCCACAGCTCTGCACTGTTTAGGAGTTGGCCACGGAGCAGAGTGCCCTTAGGCTGGGTTTACAGTTGAGGAAACAGAGGCTCCGAATATTTATCGCTTTACCATAGCCACACAGCCAGGGTTTGAAGCCCAGAAGCTGCCTGAAGACTTGGCTCTAGATGCTCACTACTGGTTTGCATTTGCCTGGCAAAGGCTGGAAGTCTTTTTCAACTTGCAGCACAACTTTCATTTTTCTCCAGCTTTTTATTCCATAGGCTGNCTTGCACCTTGAGAGGTACTCGCTGTTCTGCCAGCCAGGTGGCATACTTCATTGCGGCCTGTTCATCCCCACCGGCCACTGCCCGGGCGAGGCTCAGGGCCATCTCCTCTGCTGAAGACCAGCACAGTGCAAGCAGGTTAGCACCAAGTTTATTTGGGGAGGCTGCAGAGGTGCCCCTCGGTGCATGCACGCTGCTTCCTGCCTCCCTACTGACTTCCTACAACTTCTATACACAGCTATCTTTAAAGCCCTTTTTCTCTGGGTGGCCTTCTTTCAATCCCCTGCACCCTCCTGGGATTCCACTTTTCCTTGGTACTCACGGAGTCGCCCATATGTCCATTAATTATCTCATAAGTATTTATTAAGTCTATTGCGTGTCATCTCCGTTGCAGAAAGTAGGCTCTAACAGTGGTTAAGATAAACAGGGTCCCTTCCCCAAGAGTCCAGTGAGAAGACAGAAACTTAACAATTGAGTGGTTAAAGTCAGACTGTGGTCCATGCTGGCAATAATTGGGTAAGGAGGTCACAGAAGACCTCTAAGAGGAGGTAAGAGGAAACTGAGGCCTGAACGAGGGGTTGCTGGACATGCCAGGGCTCAGTGTGGAAGGCTGTTCCAAGAAGGGAGAGCAAAGGCTTTGGGCAGGAAAATGATTGGATCAGAACAGGCAAAGGCTAGGGACACAGCTCAGTGGCTGAAGCTTGCCTAGCATGCATGAAACCAGGAGATCAATCCCCAGTGTGTGTAGAGGACACAACAGAAGAGGCTAGTGAGGCTCCAGCACAGTAAGGGAAGAGTGCATTCCAGGAGACTGACGAGGTCACTTAGGGTGGTCGAGGGCTCTGGCCTTGGTTCTAAGAATAGAACAGGACACTCACATTACCGACGTTCTTTGTACAGAGCTGCATGGGAAGGTCAGGGTTGGACGCAAGTAGTGTTCCCTCCCCGCCCCACTTGGGTCTGCCTCCACCACCCTGTGTCCAGGTTCAATGCTCAATGAGTCCAGAGTCTCCCACCCCATCTCAGCACAGACCCGGCCAGGGCCCACTGCCACCTGCTCCTGTCGGTGCCCACCTTTCTTGGTCTTCTCGTCCATTGGGCCTGCCTGCGCCCATCCCCTCAGAGAGGGCGGCGGCGGCGGCGGCGGCGGCGGCGGCGGCTGCTGCTGCTGCTGCTGCTTCCGGGAAATGCTAGCTCTGGGTCACCTGGAGGAAAGCGGGACCGAGAGCGACTCAGCCAGGCGGGCCTCACGCTGGCCCGAGCCCGCAGTGTGCGGCGGCGGCCCAGGCAGCATCACACGACCCGGGGCCCAGAGCGCGGCCCGGGCATTGAGAACCGGTCAGAGGCCCCGCGTGGGGCCGGGGAAGGCAGAGGAGGCCACGGGCCCAGGCCGCAGAGGGCGACAGGGAAAGGCAAGCCGGAGAAACGAGACCCCACAGCTTGCTCCCCGGAAGGCGGCGCCGGAAGAGAAAGCGAAAGTGGCAGCGCCGGAAGTGGGGCGGACACAGGCGGCGCCTGGTCCCTGCACCCGGGACCGGCGTGGGCTCACCGGCGGCAGCAGGGGGCCAAGCTGTCCCAGCCGCGCAGTCTCGGCGGCCTCGGCGTTCGGTTCCTGTCCGCGGACAGCCTGCAGGCTGACCTCCGACTTCCGCCATTCGTCCTGCGGCGGGGGCGGAGCCCGGGGCTCAGCCTTTGCCCTTTCCACAGCTCTGCACTGTTTAGGAGTTGGCCACGGAGCAGAGTGCCCTTAGGCTGGGTTTACAGTTGAGGAAACAGAGGCTCCGAATATTTATCGCTTTACCATAGCCACACAGCCAGGGTTTGAAGCCCAGAAGCTGCCTGAAGACTTGGCTCTAGATGCTCACTACTGGTTTGCATTTGCCTGGCAAAGGCTGGAAGTCTTTTTCAACTTGCAGCACAACTTTCATTTTTCTCCAGCTTTTTATTCCATAGGCTGTCAGATAATAGTGGGCGCCACCAGCAGAATAGACAATAGAAACCATTACCTTCTGGCTTTGTCCTCCGACCTCATCCTTCCAACCCCTTTTTTGTTTCCATTAGCTGTCAGAGCATCCAGTGTAAATAGAGACAGCTCGGTCAGTTAAGGGCTTGCTGTGCAAGCATAGGGACCTGAGATCAATCACTATTGCCCATGAAAAAACCGGGTATGGTGGTGTGCATTTGTAATCCCACCTCTGAGAAGACAGACAAGAAGGTCCCTAGGGTTCCTTAGTCAGCTAGGCCAGCCTAATCAGTGGGTACCAGGTCCCAGTGAGAGACCCTGACTCAAAGTGGATGATGCTTGAGAACCACACTCAACGTTAACCTCTGACCTCCACAGGAACACACATTTATGCACCCACACACGGGAAACATGCATGCACACTTTCCCACCTGCCCCCCCACCCTTATTTTTCCTGGGCTCACCGAAAACTCAAACACACACCCAAGACTCTTAAGTCCTGGAATAAGTGGGCCAAATTTGGAAGCTTCTGTTTTAGAATTTCCCATTCCCTAGCCAGGAGTCCATGTCTAAATCCTAGCACTTGTGAGGTGGAGGCAGAAAACAAGGCTTCACAGGGGCCTTGTCCCTTTTTATTTTTATATTTATTTATTTGTCTTTTTGAGACAGGGTCTCCCTTAGTCCCAGATGGTCTGGAACTCGCTATGTAGACCAGGCTGGCCTTGAGAAATCCGCCTACCTCTGCCTCCCCAGTGCTGGAATTAAAAGCTACAAGTATGTAAGTGTACCCACGGTTGTGCAATGCCTGCAGAGGCCAAAAGAAGGACACCAGATTTGGAGTCACTGGCAGTTGTTAGCAGCCATGTGGGTGCTGGGAGATGAACCAGAATCTTCTGTAAGAGCAGCCAGTGCTCTTAACCACTGAGCCATCTCTCCAGCCCCTGCCTGGTCCCTTTAAGAGCTGAGCTGGTATTCAACTTGGATGCCTTTCATCTTAGTGGGTTGATGCTGTCATTTACTGAAACCTAGGTTCTGGGCTGGAGAGATGCCTCAGTGATTAAGAGCACTGGCTGCTCTTGCAGGGAACCCAGATTCTATTCCCAGTACCCACATGGTAGTTAACAACTATCTGTAACTCCAGTTCAGGGGATCTGATGCCTTCTTCCAACCTCCAAGGGTATTGCACAACACCAATGCACCAACATACATACAAGCATCATATACATAAACTAAAAATAATAAAATGGTGATGGTGCATGCCTTTAATCTGAACACTCGGGAGGCAGAGGCAGGCAGATCTTTTGTGAATACAAGGCTAGCCTGGTCTACACAGTGAGTTCAAGGCCAGCTGGGGCTACAGAGAAACCCTGTCTCAAAAAGACCAAAATAATGACAATAATAATAATTTTTTTAAGATTTAAAAAAGGGGGGATAGAGAGATGTCTCAGTGGTTAAGAGTACTGATTGCTTTTGTAGAGGACCTGGGTGTAGTTCCCAACACCCACATAGTGGCTAACATCCATCTGTAACTCCAGTTCCAGGAAATCAGGAGCCCTCTTCTGATTCCATGGGCATTACATGACACAGGCCACTTACACACATATAGGCAATACACTCATACACATAAAAAATAAAAACAAGGGGCTGGAGAGATGGCTCAGTGGTTAAGAGCACCATCTGCTCTTGCAGAGGACCTGGGTTTGATTCCCAGCACCCACATGGCAGATAACAACCATCTATCTCCAGTTCCAGGGGAATCTGATGCCTTCTTCTGACTCGAGGGCATTGCAGTTATATACATGCAGGCAATACACCCATACACATAAACTAAAAATAATAAAATATTTTAAAATAAAAATGATAAAATATTTTTAAAAGATTGAAATACCTTTAATCCCAGCACTTGGGAGGCAGAGGCAAGCAGATCTCTATAAGTTCAAGGCCACCCTGGTATACAGAGCAAGTTCCAGGCCAGCTGGAGCTACAGGGAGACCCTGTCTCACACACAAACACACATACACACACACACACACAATTAAAATAATAGAAATGTGCCCTGGAGCGGGGTGGAACCTTGGCCTTCTCAGAGGCCATTTTGTGAAGAGACGGAGTCGGAAAGGTAGTGTGCACAGCCTTCTTTGGCTTTGGCATCTTTGCATAGAACCTGGGAGCAGGGGAGCCGTCTGCATTCTCTCCTCATCTTGTGAGTTTTTTTTTTTTTATCTTAAGCTACATTTTCCAGCTTTTTTTGTTTGTTTGTTTGTTTTGGGGTTTTTTTTTTGTTTTTGGTTTTTTTTGGGGGGAGGGGAGGAAAGGGTTTATTCAGCTTACATCTCCTGGTTCACAGTTCATCACTCAGGGAGCCCAAGGGAGGAACTCAGGGCAGGAACCTGGAGGCAGGAGCTGAAGCACAGGCCATGGAGGAACGCTGTTCACTGACTTGCTTGCTCCTCCATTTTCCAGCTTTGTAAGGAGCCTTACCATCAAAGAAAATGGGCAGCAATCTTACCAACAAGACAGATCCTCGATGTGTAAATCCCATGTGTTCTCTGGAGGCAGTCTTCTTAAAGTATGGCAAAATTGTTGGTTGCACAGGGTGTGGTGGCGCTCACCTTTAATCCTAGCACTTGGGAGGCAGAGGCAGGCTGACTCCCAGAGATCCCGTGAGTTCGAGGCCAGCCTGGTCTACATAGTGAGATCCAGGCCAGGTGGGGCAACAGGGAGACCCTGTGTCAAAAAGACCCCCCCAAAAATTGTTGGTTGCTCTGTGCATAAGAGATTTGCCTCCGTCCAGTATGTTAATGCAAGAAATGCCCGGGCTACTATAGAGGAGAGGACGGCAGAATGATTGCTGGCCAGGGTTTAGATATTAATCTGGCTGCAGAGCCAAAAGTGAACCAAGGAAAAGCAGGTGTGAAAAGATCTGCAGCAGAGATGTACGGGTCAGAACCAGAACAGCCTTCTCCGTTCCCTCTGCTCAGCTCCTCATTTGACTTGGACTATGATTTTCAGTGAGATTATTAGGACAGTTACCCGGCTCGTGTTCCTCTTCCTCCTCCTTCTATTGCTCGTGCTGTGTGTGGTTCCCTCCAAACCACTGCGTATCAGGAAACACCTCATGGAGGGGCAAAAGTGGGTTCAATTCTAAGAGTGGACAACGGGGATCTTCTTCCAAGTCTGGAAAGTTGAGAGGCGATGACCTTTAAGCCATTAAGAAGGAGCTGGGCTGGAGAGATGGCCTAGCGGTTAAGAGCACCAACCGCTCTTACAGAGGACCTGGGTTTGATCCCCAGCACCCACATGGCGGCCGGCCGAACTCCAATTCCAGAAGAACTCCAGTTCCAGGGAAATCCGACACCCTCTTCTGACCTCCGCGGCATTGCACGATACAGGTGCACACACTTGCATGCAGACAGTACATTCATACACATACAGAAATAAATAAAAAATTTTAAAAAAAGGAGCTGATTCAGATAAACAAAAAGTGGGTTCTCCCTGGAGTTCACCAATTTGGCTAGGCTGGGTGTTCAGCAAGCCCAAAGGATCTACCTGTCATTGTGTCCCGTGTGTTCAAATTATAGACATATACCACCTCATACCTCAGTCAGCATTTTACATGGGTCCTGATGATCCAAACTCAGGTCTTCATGTTTGTGGAGTAAGTCTGCTACCAACTGAGCTGTCCCTCTAGCCCAAATAAAGAAAAAAAAATTGAGTTCTCTACCAGAAAGCCTGGAAGACATTGCAAAGGAGCAAAGTGAACAAGCAGGTGTGTCCTTCCCATCCCCAGTAGAGGTAAAGAATGAGAAGTCGGAGGACGAGCAGAGCAGCACCTCTGTGAAACAAAATGAGACCAATATGAAGATGGAGTCTGAGGCAGGTGCAGACAACTCTGCTGAGGAAGGGGACCTGCTGGATGATGATGATGATGATGACGAAGATCGAGGGGATGACCAGCTAATCAAGGATGATGAAAAAGAAGCGTAGGAAGGAGAGGATGACAGAGACAGCCCCAAAGGCAAGGATGACTCTTAAGCACATAGTGGGGTTTAGAAATCTTATATCTCGTTATTTCTCTACCCAGGCACTTGTCAGAAATCAAAATTACACCAGATCCCCTTCCTTAGTATCTTCAGCACATTCTCACTGTTCTTCTACTTGTCCTTCCTGTGTTCATAATTCATAATTGCCTTGCACCTAGTCCCATTTTCACTTCCTTTGATGCTCCTTGAGCAGTTTTAAGTCTTATCCTTGTAATGTTTGCTTTTTAAATTTTTTTGTGCATATGAATGTACTGTCTGCATGTAGCTTTGTGCACCCGTGTCATGCAATGCCGCAGAGGTCAGAAGAGGGTGTCAGATTTCCCTGGAACTGGAATTAAAGATGGTTTCTTAGCCTCCATGTGGGTGCTGGGAATCGAACCTGGGTCCTCTGCAAGAGCAGTCAGTGCTCTTAACTGCTGAGCCATCTCTGCAGCCCTGCTTTTTAATTTTGATACCTTTTTATGACTTAATAAAAAAGTTGTATGTTTTTTATAAAAAGATTCAAATAAAAAAAAGAATCTTAGGTTCCCACTCAGGATGACAGTTCCATATCTGTGTGACCCTGAAGAAGGGCTTCCTGGTCTCTGGGTCTCAGTTTCTTCTGTATGGTGCTAGTCATGGTGGCCCCCCTCCCTCTCACCAGCTCTTGTGAGGATATATATAAATGACTAGTTACTCATATATAACATATTACCCCCAAAGTTAGCAATTTAAAACAATATACTACTGGGTGTGGTGGCGCACGCCTTTAATCCTAGCACTTGGGAGGCAGAGGCAGGTGGATCTTTGTGAGTTCAAGGCCAGCCGGGTCTACAGAGTGAGTTCCAGGACAGCTGGGGCTACAGGGAGACCCTGTCTCAAAAAAGACCAAAAACAAACAAACAAACAAACAAAAACAATATACTGCACATGGCAGGACACATCTATAATCCCAGGACTCCAGAGGCAGAAGCAAGATCACATATTCAGAGCTAACCTGAACTTAATGTTTAGACACTGTTTCAAACAACCCCCCCCCCCCAACAGTAAGCATGCATGAGTTCACATAGTTCCTCAGGGTTAGGAACAGGGAACAGCTTCTTAGGTGGTTCTGGCTTGAAATCTCTCAGGAAGTTCCAGTAAAGATGCCTGGTGAGGTATATCCCCAGCACAGTCCCTCTGTCCCTCCTTCATTCTCTCCCTCTTTCTCTCTCTCCTTTCTTTTCTCCTTCCACCCTCCCTCACCCTGTTTTGTTTTATTTTATGAGTGTTTTGCCTACAGGTATGTAATTGCACCCATGTCATGCACTATGGATGTTACAAGAGGGGGTTGGATCCATGTCATGCACTATGGATGTTACAAGAGGGGGTTGGATCCTCTGGAACTGGGGTTACAGATGTTTGTCAGCTACCAAGTAGGTGCTGGGAACAGAACCTAAATCCTCTGCAAGACCAGCCAGTGCTCTTAATGGCTGAACCATCTCTCCAATCCTGTTGTTGCTTTTGAGATAGGGTCACACTATGTATCCCTGGCTGGCCCAGAACTCACTATGTAGACCAGGATGGCCTCAAACTCACAGAGATCTACTTGCCTCTGCCTCCCAAGTGTAGGATCAAAGGCTTGTGCCACCACACCCACCCTTCTCTCTTCTAGCCCTCTTTCTGTTTTTAAGACAAGGTCTCACTGTGCTATTCTAGGTTAGCTTCATACTCATGGCAATCTTCTAGTCTTCCTATCCTGAGTGGATATCACCACACCTGGCTCCAGTATAGAGATACATAGCCCCCCCCACGCGTTTTATATATACATTTTTTTTTTTGTCTTTTTTTAACACAGGGTCTCCCTGTAGTCCCAGCTGGCTCTACATAGCGAGCTCCAGGCAAGCTGGGACTAAAGGGAGACCCTGTCACAAAAAGACAAAAAACAAACAAAAAAGGCGTGCACCACCATGCCTGGCTATATACATGTTTTATTGTCCACAAATTTCTGCTCCTCCCATCAAGAGAGAATCCATTTTTCTGCTTCTGAACTCAGCTATATGACATGCTTTGGCCAATGGAATGTGCTATGACCACATACCACATGCATCAGACTTACCAGCTCTTGTTGCTTTGTAAAACCCCCAACCTCTGGCTGGGCCTGTGGGGGATGCTGGGGATCCATCAGTGCCTGCATATTCCCCTTAAGGGCAATTGCCAAGGAGAGGTCATAGGACCCCTCTGGGAAGTAGGGGAAACTGTTAGTCCTGATTCTGGGGGGGAAAAAAAAATCTATGGAAAGATCACAACTAATGCTTCCTGCAAGGGTGAGGATACCAGGCCTTTCTTGTTCAGAACACTCTACATAACAGAGAATTCACTGGAGTCCAGGGAGATGGCTCATTGGCAAAAGCACTTGAAGTGCAATAGAAAAGTTCAGGTCTCAGGAGACAGGGTGGGCACCTTGGGAGATGGAGATGGGGGATCCACAGAGCAATCTGGCTGATGAGACCAGCCATACCCAGGAGTTCTGGGTTTGATTAAGAGATTCCGCCTTGGCCCAGTGGTTAAGAGTGCCGACCGCTCTTACAGAGGACCCGGGTTCGATCCCCAGCACCCACATGGCGGCTGAGAACCATCTTTAACTCCAGTTCCAGGGGAATCTGACGCCCTCTTCTGAGGCCTCCGCTGCATTGTACGACAAGAGCGCACAAACCTACATGCAGACAGTACACTCATACACATAAAAAAAAAAAAAGATTTCGCCTTGATAAATAAGGTGAAAAAGTGTTGAGGATTCTAGACATCAACCTCTGGCCTCCACATGTGTACACACACACACACACACACACACACATGCATTTGAATGAAAAAGGCAAAAAACTCATTGAGGGCTCATGGGCTACAGTGTTTCTAAGCCACATTATGGCTATGCTTGAATAAAGAAACAGCCTGAGTCTTAGCGTTTATTCTAAGGCCAAGAGTGGACCTGAACTCTAAGAACCTGTTCCTTCAGTTGTCTCAGGGGAACCCTGCTCAGGCCAGGGTTCACTCATGCTTTTATTTAAACAGTATGTACAGCATGAATTGAGGAAGTAGAAGGCCCATCTTTAGAATCTTGCCCTTTGATCCTGAGAGTTTGAATATCACACAATTACAAACAGACTTTTATTTATTTATTTTTTATTTTTATTTTTTTTGTTGTATCTCTAATGGATTCTGATTATGTTTTTTTTTTTTAATTTTTTTTTTTAAGGGATTCTACAATACAATGACACAGTTGTTTGCAGATAACAATGATGTTACTCAGTATGTCATACAATTAAGTAATTGGTGCATTTTGCAAGTATCTATGTCCAAATTTTGAACAACCCAAGGTTCCCATAGTCCAGTTGGAGAAGCTTGTATGCACAGGCATGTTGATCAATCAGGTGTCCAGACTATATTCCTATAGTCTCATGATTCACCCCTATCTCTCCACAGCCCTTACAATCTACCACGCCTCCTCTTCCGCAGTTTGTTCCCTAGGCTTTGGGAAAGGGGCACAAGTGGGTGAGAAGAAAACAGTCTAATTTCTTTGGAGTTGTCATTTTGGACTCCGGTCTGTTCAGTTTGTTTCCCTTCACGGATTGACAGCTTTCACAGTGATACCCTTTTCAGTCATACTAACAAAGCTCAAGCTATTGGATGTACAGGCATTTAAGCAGTACCACTTATTGTGTCAAGCTAAGCTGTGAGCATAGACACAGATGCTTGGATGGTATGCTAATCCGCAAACTGTGGTTTCTTTATAAAGGGTGACAAGTTCTTATTGTGGCTTATAACATCGCCTAACCACTAGAGGACATAAGCTTGTGGCATCCGCTGTGAGTTATTCCTCCAAGGAGAGAGCTAATAGCCAAATAGTTTTGGGATATAATATAGACACTTGGCTGCCACTGTTGCACTGTATCTCCAGGCTGTTGAGGTGTAGCTGATATTTTCGGAGGAGTCTTGACAAACAGACTTTTAATTCTTCCATATGTTAATCAAATGCATACCCACATTCATTCACTGTCTTAGGTGGAGGGCAAGTTGGGGTCCTAAAGACTTAAGATCAGATGCCCAGGTCACAAGAAGAGCACGGCGCTTAGTGAACTCATTTGCTATAACTGTTTGGTTGCAAGGTTAGGTAAGTATCATTAGTCCAGATTATAAAAATCCTTCCTACTATGGGCTAGGTTCTATGCCCTGACCCTTCACAGACAAAGAATCTGAGTTGTAGAGTGAATTTGCTGAGGGTCACGCGGCTGGTGTGACGGGAACAAGGATTGAATTTTGGGCAGCCTGATCAACCGCTGAGTTTCCAAGCTACAGTGTCACTGCTGTCCTCATTTGTGTGATGTGCCACATGTGCCACCTGTCTCTAGGGACAGCAGAACCAAGGACTGAAGGACCCTATAAAGCAGGCATCCTGCCAACAGCTTGGAGAGCCAGATGGAGCCAAACTGGGTCTGCCTAGTTCACCAACTCCTTGCTTTATGCAAAATTACCTCCTTTTTAAGGCTACCCCCCCCCCAGGGCTGAGAGTGGAACCTGGAGCATGCTCAATATGAGTTTTACCTCTGAGCTCCACCCTAGCCCTCAACTGGGAGATTCCCACCTGAGACCCAGGCCTCTAGAAGAAACAGGGTGTATGCAGAACCATCAATGAGGGGAGTCTTCATAAACCACTTGGCTGGGGTTGAGATGTGTCCGGCCTTCACCTGGTGGGGCCAGGGCAAATCAGCAAGGGTGGCGGGAGACAGAACTCTCCCAGAGAACATAACTATGTCACAACTCTTTTATTAGGCACGAGGTGAAAAAAAAAAAAACCCTCATCCTGACAGTGGACCTAAGTGCTGAGACTCCCCAGAACAGGTCCTGACATTTTCTGTGTAGCTGTGAGACAATTCCTACCTGGTCCTGTCCCTCCAAACTTGGGTGGGCAGGCCTGGACCCTCATTCCAGAACACTCCTGAGTCAGATGAGAAACAGCACCTTTGTTGGCATCTTGTCTTTTTGTCCTGAACCCTGGGTCAGGCCGGCAAGCAGGCTCTTCTGTCAGGAGGCCCAGAGCGTGGCAGCACAACCCTAGCCTGACCTGGGCTTGTGGTCCTGAGTCAAAGGGTGAGGCCTGAGATTTTTGGCACAAAGATGTCCCCTTTTGCTAAGGGTACAAGATACAAGGCGGTGGGGTCATTGGTGAAGAGGACTGTCCTATGGACAGAAGACTTAGTACCAGCCCAGTGAAAGCCAACTTGGTTTGAAATGTCCCCAGAGCAGACACTGGCCTGGGGGCCTATGGCAGTGTGGCAGGTCAATCAGCAAGATATGTTGGTCTTCCTTGCTGTCTGTCGTTCTCAGCACCTGTGACAGGGCTTGGTACCCAGGGAGCATCACCCCACAGTACATGGGGAGAGCCTTTCTCCGCCCCCAGAAAGGCACTTAAGGTTTGGCTCAGCCCAGAGAGGCAGGTAAAAGCTTGGAGACCACCACTCAACCCACAGCTCGCTGCTGAGGGGCTAGTAGGGTGGCCCTAGCCATACAGTCCCATGTCCCCTTCCTCAGCCTCCTCCAACCCTGGCCCATCAGGGACAACCTGGTCAGCCTCCCAGCGGTGGGATTGAGGAGAGACTCGGTGGGGGCCCTCCCGTAGCCAGGGGTGCAGCAGGATGCTTGAGGCTGCCAGCCGCTCAGAAGGCTCCCTTCGAAGGAGGCAGCGGATGAGGCATTGGGCTGGGGCTGACAGGCCCTCAGGCACAGCAAAGGCCCCTCGAAGAATCTTGCCAAAGAGCAGGGCTGGTTCAGAGTCCTGGAAGGGGTAGTGGCCGGCCAGCATGGTGAAGAGCGACACGCCCAGGCTCCACACATCAGCTGCTTTGCCGGAGTAGGAGGGCCGGGAACTGAGGATCTCGGGACCCACGTAAGCAGGGCACGCGTGCTTATCCCACAGAGAGTCGTCCGGTCCATTCAGCACACAGGCATCCTCCAGGTTTTCCAGCACCAGCTTTGTCCTGGATCACAGACAGAAGGGTTAGGGCCCGCCAGGACCCTGGTACCCCTCCTCCCCATTGCCTTCTATGGAACCCATGCTCAGAGACCAGTTGGCATTTGATGAGCCGGCTCTGTGTGGCTGAGAAACCCTTCCCAGACTAGGCAGCCCAGGCCCAAAGAAGTTCAAGTGTTTCTCAAAGTCACAGAGCAATTACATATAAACTAACATTCCCAGAGGGTTACATGTTTCCAAATGGTCTCTCTGGGAGGGGACGAAGGGGTTAAGCTTTCCGAAACTCCCGGAGGCAAACAGGAAGGTGCTAAAAGGAGAAATAGGAAGTGCCAAACAGCTCCAGCCCAGCCTAGAAAGGTCATGACTAACAAACAGGTTCTGTGTGCAGGTTCCCAGTCTCCCTGTGTCTCCCTGGACCAGGGCCTTGGTGAAGCTTATTCTCCCTGTCTACACCCTGTGCACTAGACACCACTGCACAGCCTCAGCACCTGCACAGCCACAGAAATCCTGGCTGTCACTCAAGAAGCCAGACTATAAACCACTCAGGCCAACAGCAGGATCCCTCCCTCCTTCCTACTTTACCTCAAAAAAAGCTGGAAATCTTTCTTTTAAAATTTTGCAGTGCTGGGGATTATTATCTAGGACTTTCTACACTAGTGATAAGCAAGTGGCCTACCACTGAGCTACACCTTAACCCCAGAAATCACATTAAAATAAAAAAAAAACAGTTTTTTTTTTTTTTTTGCTAATAGCCAATTTCAATTAAAAACATGAAAAGCACTGTTTAAGGTGGTGGTGCTTGCTTTTAATCCTAGCACTCAGGAGGCAGAGGCAGGAGGATCTCTGTGAGACTAAGCCTAGCCTGGTCTACGTACTGAGGTCTGGACCACATGACTACTGAAGGACCCTGTCTCAAAAAAACCAAATAAAAGCAAAAGCTAATAAACAAAACCACAACAGGGCCGGGGAGATGGTTTGGTCACTGAACTCTCTACCTGAATTTGGATTCCCAGCACTTGGCTGAAGCTGGGTGCACTGGTATCTGTATCCCAGCCAGGGAGGGTAGAGACGGGCGGATCCCTGCAACTCACTGGCTAGCCAGCCTGGCAGGTTCAGTGAGAGATGTTATCACAAAAACTAAAGTGGAAGAGAGGAAAACACATGCCATCAACCATACATACACACAAAAATAAATTTAAAAATAAGTAGTTTGTGTCAGCCCATAAAAGGAAACAGCCAGAATTGACCAGAGACCAAGACAACAGCTCCAGAGAAAGTAGACTGTTTTGCTTCTCATCCACCTGTGCCCCTTTTCTAATCCTAGGGAACAATCTTCGGAAGAGGGGGCGTGGTAGAATGTAAGGGCTGCGATTGGGGTGAAAGGTGAAACTACAGCAGTATAGTCTGGACACTCATTTGATCAACTTGATTGAACATACAAGCCCCCCCCTGCTGGATGGTGGGACCCATGGGCTGTGTGGGTTTGGGCACAACTGCTTGCAAATTGGTTTTACATGAAGGATGCTTGTACTCATAAATTATTACTTACTATTAAAAAATGAAAAAAAAAAATAAGTAGTTTGGTTGGGCATGGTGGCCCACGTCTTTAATCCCAGCACTTAGGAGGCAGAGGCAGGTGGATCACTGTGAGTTCAAGGCCAGCCTGGTCTACATAGTGAGCTCCAGGCCAGCTGGGACTAAAAGGAGACCCTGTCTCGAAAAGACCGAAAAGACCGAGAGATAAAAAAAAAGATTGTTTATCACGTGTTAAAAAACAACAACAAACAAGCAGGAGAAATGGCTCAGCAGTTAAGCACTGGCTGTTCTTGCAGAGGTCTGGGGGTTGGGTTCCCAGCATCCACATGGTGGCTAACAACCATTCTGACTCAGTTCCAGGGGATCCTACACTCTCTACTGACCTCCATAGGCATTGCATGACATGGGTGCACTTACATGCACACAGGCAATGCATTCATACACATACAACAAAAATAATATATTTTTTAAAACCCATACAAAGCTCACATCTGTAATCCCAGCCCTCGGGAGGTAAAAGCAGCAAGATCAGTTCCTGGAGCAGCCAGCCTGGGTCACATGAGATATGGCCTAAAACACATACACAGAGCTCGAGAGCTGGCTCTGTGGTTAAGAACACTGGCTGCTCTTGCAGAGGACCCAAATTTGGTTCCACTATCCACATGGCAGCTAACAACTATCTGTAACTCCAGTTCTAGGGGATCTGGTCCCCTCCTCTGGCCTCCACAGACACTACACTCACATGGTGCACTTATATACATGCAGGTAAAACACTCATGCCCATAAAAATCTTTAAAATATTTCTCTTTTTTTTTGGTCTTTTTGAGACAGGGTCTCCTAGCTCTGACTGTCCTGGAACTCACTCTGTAGACCAGGCTGGCCTTGAATTCACAGAGATCCACCTGCCTCTGCCTCCCAAGAGCTAGGATTAAAGGCGTGCGCCACCACATGCGGCTTCATTATTTTTTTTTTTTTTTATTATTTATTTCTGTATGTGTATGAATGTACTGTCTGCATGCAAGTCTGTGCACCCGTGTCGTGCAATGCCGCGGAGTTCAGAAGAGGGTCTCGGATTCCCCTGGAACTAGAGTTCTCCTGGAATTGGAGCTTCAGACGTTCTCAGCCGCCATGTGGGTGCTGGGGATCGAACCCGGGTCCTCTGTAAGAGCGGTGGGCGCTCTTAACCGCTAGGCCATCTCTCCAGCCCCGGCTTCATTATTTTTATTTATGTGCATGAGTAAGTGCATCAGTGTTGGGCAATGACCTTAGAGGTTAGCAGATGGCACTGTATTCCCCTAGAACTGGAGTTACAGTTGTTAGCTGCCATATGGGTGCTGGGCATTGAACCCGGGACCTCTACAAGAACAGCCAGTACTTAATCACTGAGCCATCTCTCCAGCCCCAACATAAAATCTTTAGAACAAAAAATTTAAGTTGATATTCAGCTGGCTGTAATGACACACACCTTTAATCTCAGTACTGGGGTGGCAGAGGCAGGTGGATCGCTGTGAATTCAAGGCCAGTGTGGTCTGTATAGTGAATTCCAAGTCAGATAAACAGTTAAAGCTACAAAGTAAGACCCTCCTTCAAGAGAAAGAGAGCTGGAGTCCAGTCTGAGCTACAAAGGTAGGCCCTGTAGCTGGCCCATGAGCAAATTTGACACAGTTTGTGTACTTCCAGGTGTCTGTGGAGGGGACAGGGATGCCTGACCCCTTTGTCCCTCACCAAGTAGAGATATCTTGTGGCCCAAAACTACTAATTTTCAGTTTCACAGAAAAAAGTTCCCCTGGGGGAGGAAGATTGGATGATAATTTTTTTTTTTTGGTCTTTTTGAGGGATGATAATTTTGTGGCTATTGCTTACATCCTTGAACTCCTGGAACCATCTTTGTTTTGGGAGGGGAGCTTTTTGAGACAGGGTCTCCCCGTAGTCCCAGCTGGCCTGGAGCTCACTATGTAAACAAGGGTGGCCTTGAACTCACAGAGATCCCCCTGCCTCTGCCTCTTGAGATTAAAGGCATGCACCACCCTGCCCAGCCCTGGAACCATCTTAATCCTGACCTTTCTCCCACCAACAAAGGAACTGAGGCTGACACTGGATCACCCACAATTACCCAGTATACTCAGCCAGGCCCCACCTTCTCCAGCTCAGAATGGGCTCTGATATGAGATCAGGGTTCAAATCCTGCCTCTTCCATTTATCTTATTGTAGGACTTTGGACAAGTTACTTGACCTTGGTTTCCTTAGTCATCGTGTGGGGATTACAGCAGAGCCTACTTCATACTGGCCAGGATCCAGGTCAGGTCATCTCTATCAGCCCCTATAACTGTCACAACTACAGGGCTCCACCCCAAGTGGCTTTCATAGTACTGAGTCATATTTGTCCAGAGACGAGAGAACTAGGCAGTGGATGCTTGGTTAGGTCCCTCCCCTTTCTTTTATTTTATTTTAATTAATTTTTTGAGGCAAGGTCTCACTGTGTAGCCCTGGCAGAGCCTGGAACTCATATAGACCAGGCTGACCTCAATCTCAGAGATCCACCAGTGTCCGCTTCCTGAGTCCTTGTATTAAAGGTAGGCACTATCATTTCACCACAGACAGCTGTGACTGGGTTCTGGGAATTCCCTTTCCAGGTCTTTTGGTGCTGGGGACAGACTCCAGGGCCTTGCACATACTCTGCCTCTGAACTACACCTAAGCTATAGGCTTCTCTTCTTGCCTAAGATACCCTGCCATCCTGGGCCTCAGTTTCCCCACCAAGGTCCACTTCTCAGGTGCTTCTAGGGCCACACTCACCGTTCACAGTTGCTGAAAACAAAGCGACGCAGCTTGAGGTCTCGCAGGACTAGTCCATGCTGGTGGCAATGCGCCACTGCTGCAGCCATCTGCCGGAAAAGCGCAGCAGCCTCAAGTTCAGGGACACCGCGACGGCTGCGCACCAGGCTGTGCAAGTCCCCGTGGGTCTGAGTGAAAAAGGCGTAGAGGAGCCGGGAGCCCAGCAGCACGTCAGTGGGCTGGGCTACGTGCCCATGGGTGGGCAGCCTTGTGTAGGGCTCCAGCACTGTGCGGGCTTCCCAGGCTGGGTACACCTGTGGGCAGAGCAGAGCCTGGTGTGAACACAGCTGGGGACCTGGGATGCCAAGCTGGCATGGCAAAAGGGACAGCCAACCCTTTAGATGCCACTGTGTGTTAGATACGGGGACCGGGGTTTTGTTTAACAAGTTACTCAGCTCTGACAACAGTCCTCTCGGCTGACTCACACTATTTTCACAGGAAGCCTAAGCCACAGGGTCAACAAACAGCACAGCTGGGATTGGAACCTATGGCTCCATCTCTGTGCTCTAACTGCTCCCTGTGTGGCCTTATGTCTCTGATAATTGAACAAAACCATGGTGTAACCAAAACAGAAAGGTACCCCTGGGCTACTCAGTGCCCACTGACCATCACCAAAGCCTTCCCGCTCCCACATGGCCAGCCCAAGAATAGCTGGCTCAACAGCTCACCTGAGCCCGTGGCCAGCTGACTAGACTCAGCCACAGCCCCTGCTCTGCTGGTACGCACAGTTCAACACAAGAAAGCCCACAAACAATCCTAATATCTGCCAATCAGTGGAACCAAAGAAAGATGCTAGAATCCAGACAGAGTATTTTAATTTCTTTCTCAGTGTTGGGGGTCACATCTAGGGCCCGGTGAGGCAAATGTGGGATAGTACTCTAGAAAGCATCACGTATTTTGGAAAATGACTCAGGGGAAGTGACTTGAATAATTGAAAGATGCCCCTGGGAGAGGCGTGCGTCCCACGTTGGGTACAGGCAGTGCAAGAGGCCATCGAGAGCTCAGCCTGCTTTTGAAATGGAAGCAAAAGTTAGTGTGGCCAGAATGGAGAAAGAAACAGGGACCTCTGGGGAGGGCAGCAAGGCAGTTGGGCAATGAGCTAGGGCCTCATGGACACTAAATACACACCTGGGAAGTGGGTCCCATTTTACTGATAGTAAAACTGAATGAAGTTCAGAAAAGAGAGGTGATTTATTAGAAGCCACACAACTGGCCAACCATGACAGAGCTGGTATGCTTCCTTGGTTTGTCTGACTTTAGAGTCTTTGCAAGCTGTCTATATATTCAAGTATTTGATTTATTATTGTTATTATTATTGGTCTTTTTGAGACAGGGTCTCCCTGTAGCCCCAGCTGTCCTGGAACTCGCTCTGTAGACCAGACTGGCCTTGAACTCACAAAGATCCGCCTGCTTCTGCCTCCCAAGTACTAGGATTAAAGGCGTGCGCCACCACACCCAGCTTGATTTATTATTATTATGAGTGTATTGCTTGCATGTGTGTAAGCGCACCCATGTCATGCAATGCCTGTGGAGGTCAGTAGAAGGCACTGATCCCCTGGAACTGGAGTTATGGATGGTTGTTAGCCACCATGTGGGTGCTAGGAATCATCATACCCAGGTCCTCTATAAAAGCAGTCAGTTCTTTTAACTGCTGAGCCATCTCTCAAGTCCCTATTATTTTTATTTTATGTGTATGAGTGTATTGCCTCATGTAACTGCACCTGTGTCATTCAATGCTCATGGAAGTCAGAAGAGGTCAGAAGAGGGTATTGGATCCCCTGGAACTGGAAGTTAGCCGTCATGTGGGTGCTAAGAACTGAACTCAGTGCTCTTACTCACTGAGCCATCTCTCTAACCCTTGACTATGTATATTTAATCCATGAAAAATATAAAGCATACTTCATTTAAAAAAAATAAGCAGGAAGCCAGGCATGGTGGCACAGGCCTTTAATCCTAGTACTTGGGAGGCAGAGGCAGGCAGATCTTTGTGAATTCCAAGTGTGTGGCATACCCTCTTTTTTTTAAATTTTTCTTAGCACAATTATCTCTCCAGGCCCAGCCCCACCAGCTTTATCATCCTTGTCCCTCCCTAGAATGTCGGTCTGGGCCTGGCTTGTTTTCTTTTCTTTTTTTTTTGGGGGGGGTGGTTGTTGAGACAGGGTTTCCCTGTCATCCAAGCTGGCCTAGAATTGGCTAAGTAGACCAGGCTGGCCTCTATCTCACAGAGATTTATCTGCCTCTGGCTCCAGAGTGCTGGGATTAAAGGCATGTGACTTGTTTTCTTTGAGACAGGTTTTCAGTATGTAGCTGAAACTGACCTCAAATTCGAGGAAATCTTCCTCCCTTAATCTCTCACGTGCTAGCTGGGATCACAAGCATGTGGAACCAAGCCACGCTCGGGCCGTTTTAGCCACAGCCTTGCACATGGCACATACCATGAAGCTTTGTCTCACTGTTGAATCCAATGTAGTCTGCAAAGTCAGGGCCCTGAGCCTCCCATGCATTGACCAGAGAAGCTGAAGGGCTCTAGGCACCCTGGCACAGGAGGAGCGCTTCTCCCATTCCAGTGGCTTCCCTGATGACTTCAAAGACCTGAAGCCCCAGAAACCTCCAAGCCCACTGGAGTCATTTCCCTCAGGACAGGCTACCATTCTCAGTGACAATTATAAGAACACTATAAGAAGGGGAGCCCAGCCGGGCGTGGTGGCGCACGCCTTTAATCCTAGCACTCAGGAGGCAAAGGCAGGTGGATCTTTGTGAGTTCAAGGCCAGCCTGGTCTACAGAGTAAGTTCCAGGACAACTGGGGCTACAGGGAGACCCTGTCTCGAAAGGACAAAACAAAAGGGGGGGGAGGGGAGCCCAGAGTCAGAGCGCCTTAGATTCCACAGGACACAGCCAGTCTGGAGCCCAGGTGAGGTCAGGTGGACCCAATCTGCTGCAGGGCTGGATGAAGCCAGGCTGCTCCCAGGGTCCCACAGTCACTCAGAGCACTCCCAAAGGCTGTGAGGCCACATATCCCCATTCCTCTTCATGCCTCCCTCCCAGGGCTGCCCTCCTTATGACCAGAAGACTCATTATAGCTCTGGGCTCCATTGGCTGGGCCCAACTTGCCTGTTGACACGTCTGTTCTGAGATGTGGGGACCACAGCTAAAGCCCAGCCTCCCATCTGTAAAATAAGCCCAAGGCAAGTGTGTAGCTCAGGTCATGTGGAGACAAGGAGAGGCTGCACAGCCTAGCCACCAACAGTGTGCCTCGCTCCTCTCATCTCCATCCATCTTGCTCTGTGACCTGCCTCTGTCTCCTGTGTCTTCAGGGACCTTGGTTCTGCCCTTTTCCTGACTTCTCCAGGAATCCTCCAACTTCCCTTCCCCTTATCTTGTCCTAGATGCCAGGTCCAATGCTTTGTGACATCAGGCATAGTCCCTGGGCTCTTCCTTGGTCTTCTTCCTGTGAAGTGGCCACAGGTTCGGCCATCATCTCCAAGGCTCTGCTGTGCCCAACCTTTCTCTATACAAACATCTTCAGTGGTCCACAGCCCAGCCGGAACTCCTTCCACAGGTTCTCATCATCCACCCTCTCCACTCTGAGCAGCACGAGGCCCTTTTCATACCTCTGAATTCCTCCCAGTCTTTGCACAGCTCAGTTTTTCCTCCCCCCATTTCCACCTGGCCAGTTCCTATTCAGCCTTTGAGGACCCCCCTTGAACTTTGGCAGCATTTATCACATCACAGTGGCTGGGCCAGTGGCTGAGTTCCCTCTCTGGTTTCAAACTCATCCAGGGGCTCGCTAGCTGCTTCTCCATGAAACACAGGAATAAATAAGCACCAAGCACCTCAGCGTTCCAGCAATCATCTGGGACTCAGACCCTCTGCAGGCCCCTGGCATGCTGGGAGAGATCCCACGGAACATACCTTGCAGGTGAACTCCCTGCCGGTGGGGCAGTGCAGGGCCCGGTAGGTGCAGTTGTCCTGTTCCCGCTCCAGAAGCACATAAGGTCCTATCCGGGTCGCAGGGGCCACAGCAGGGGCTGGGGCCGGAGCAGGGGCTGGACTGGGGGGCCGCAGACAGGGAGGCAGCCCCGAGTCGGGCTCACTTCGAACTCGTTTTAGGACTGGACACTCGGCATCTAAGTTGTCATCCAAGGGTTTTTTCCTGCAGGGGCCACCGGCAGAAGCAACCGGAGGGGTGGCTCGCATCTAGATAGAAGGAAAGAAAGGCTGTTTGGTGGCCCCTTTCTTCCCTGCTGGTGGGAAGGCGGAAGGCACAGACCGGCTAAGACTCTCCCAAGGGTAGGAGGCAAGAGCGAGATAAACATCACACGGAAGCTCACTGGGCTTGTTGCTCTCAGATGAGAGGGCAGGCTGGTAAATAATACTGTAAGGAGGGCTGGAGAGATGGCCTAGCGGTTAAGAGCACCGACCGCTCTTACAGAGGACCCGAGTTCGATCCCCAGCACCCACATGGCGGCTGAGAACCGTCTGAAGCTCCAATTCCAGGAGAACTCCAGTTCCAGGGGGATCCGACACCCTCTTCTGACCTCCAAGGCATTGCACGACACGGGTGCACAAACCTGCATGCAGACAGTACATTCATACACATACAGAAATAAATAAAATTTAAAAAAATTAAAAAAGGAAGCCCTGCTGGTAATAGCCAGGGCTGGAGCTTCAAACCCCCAAAGCCAAAAGTCAAGGAATGTAATTAGAATCCAGTATATCTCAGTGCCCCATCTAGGGCACCCAGTCTCCAACACATAGCCGTACTGAGTCCCTAAGGAAAACCAGCAGATCACCTAAGGTTCCAGCCCAACCATCTCAGCAAGCTGCCCGGCCTCTCCAACTCAGTCTCTAGGTCTGCGAATTGGGCAGCATTAGAATTGCTTTCAAGCCAGGCATGGAGGTGCATGCCTTTAATCCCAGCACCGGGGAGGCAGAGGCAGGTGGATCTCTGTGAATTCAGGGCCAGCCTGGTTACATAGCAAGGTCCAGGCCAACTGGGGCTACAGGAAGGTGGTCTCAAAAAGGCAAATGAAGCAAAAACTAATTCCCACCACCCCTACCACTGGCTACTATCAGTTGTTATGAAATAATAACACACTATGTGGGAAGTTATCTCCAGTTCACAGATAAGGAAGCCTAGGAGGATTAAGGAAGCCCTGAAGGTCACATGGCCACCTACAAGAAGAGAGTGGCTGTGACGTTGGCCCACCTGGCTCAGAGCCAGGCTCCTCAGGGACCCCACTGGCTCATAGAGGTCCCTCCAGGGGCCTGCCACAGGCAAGATGCTGTGAGGTTCGGAGAGTTTCCTGAAGTAACATACTACAAACTTGAAGAGCTCATTCTAGGCCGTCGCATGCTCTTGCCTCCACTGTCTGAGGGCTACGATTACAGATGTGCACTGCTGTGTCTGCTTTATTTGGTGCTGGGGTGGATGGAACCCAGGCTTCATCCTTCTGAGGTAAGCACTCTATCCACTGAGCTACAGCCCGTTATATATTTTTGTCNCCGTCTGTAACTCCAATTCCAGGAGAACTCCAGTTCCAGGGGAATCCGAGACCCTCTTCTGACCTCCGCGGCATTGCACGACACGGGTGCACAGACCTACATGCAGACAGTACATTCAAATAAATAAATAAATAAATAAATAAATAAATAAACAAGCAAACAAACAAATAAATAATAGCGCGTCTCGGGGCTGGAGAGATGGCTCAGTGGTTAAGAGCTCCGAGTGCTCTTGCAGATGACTCGAGTTCGATCGGAGAAACGTCTTTAAACCCGTCGTGGTGGCGTATGCCTTTAATCCTAGCACTCGGGAGGCAGAAGCAAGTGAATCTCTGTGAGTTCAAGGCCAGCCTGGTCTACGGAGTGAGTTCCTGGCCAGCTGGGGCTATAGGGAGACCCTGTCTCATAAAGACAAAAAAAAAAAAATAGCGCGTCTCACCGTACTAAACCCTAAGAATATTTAGGGGAGAAACACCCTCCTAGTCCTGGAACTCGCTATGTAGACCAGGCTGGCTTTGAACTCACAGAGATCTGCTTATCTCTCCCTCCCAAGTCCTAGGATTAAAAGCGGACGTAGGCCCTTCCTTTCAAGGGTGCACCCAGCTCTGCTCAGACCCGGTGGTGTTGTGCAGCTCAGAAAAGCCACTTAGTACCCTGTCTGGCAGGGTTGGGGTAGGTGGGTAAGCCGTGACTTAGTGCTAGGCTGAGGTAGAAGGACAACATGTTTGACAACTGCCTGCGCTACCTTGTCTCAATCTAAATTTGTTTTCAAAGGCAGGGCCAGGAGAAGCAGCAAGGACTATAGATTAGGCAGTGGGTCCAATTCCCCGAAACAAATAAAAAACAGAACGCTAAGAAAACTGTGTGGTACATGTAGGCACTCAGTAAATAGGACACACACTGGACCCAGGAGGGCAAGGGATTTAACAGGACTCCAGCCACAGCCGAGGAGGCCCTGGGCCCATGCCCAGCCTCAGAGGCCCAAAGGCTTTCCTCATTTAGGTCTTTATATTTGACTTCACTAGAGTCAAAAAATAGCTGCTCTAAGCAAAGCAAGAGGCAGGCAGGGTGGGGACAATTTTGTTTTCCTGGTTCTGGAAGACAGGGGACCAACTCCCCTGTGTCTCAGAGCCTCCCCCAATGCACCTAGGGATTCTGGGATCTAATTTGACTGTACCATCTACTGCTGGGAAGGGATGAATGAGCTTATTTTTGGAAGTCAGGACAGGTGGAAGATTCAAGCTGTGAGGGGCAAAGGAAGGTGGGATGGTTGTTTTCTGGGCAGCCATCGGATATCAGGCCTGAGCTAGGTGTGCTTGTCATTGCTAACTGCTTATTATTTATTTATTTATTATTTATTTATTTATTTATTTTGGTATTTTCGAGGCAGTGTCTCCCTGTAGCCCCAGCTGTCCTGGAACTCACTCTGTAGACCAGCTGGCCTTGAACTCACAGAGATCTACCTGCCTCTGCCTCCCAAGTGCTGGGATTAAAGGCATGCACCACCATGCCCGGCCTTAACTTCGGCCATTTAAAATAGATTATAGGACCTGGAGAATTGGCTCAGTGGTTAAGAGGATCCAGGTTCCATTCCCAGCACCCACATGGTGGTTAACAACCATCTGTAACTCCAGTTCCAGGGGAATCCAACACTCTCTTCTGATCATGGGCATTGCAGGACGTGGGTGTACTTACGTATATGGAGGCAATACACTCATACACATAAAACTAAAAAATAATGAATATTAAAATAGATAGATTATAAAGGTGCTACATATTTTCTCGATGTGACGATGAGATTGGATAAGGCTGGAGAAATGCCTCAGCTGTTGAGAAAGTATGTACTGGGGCTGGAGAGATGGCTCAGCAGTTAAGAGCACTGCCTGCTCTTGTGAGGACCTAGGTTTGATTCCAAGTACCTACATGGCAGCTAATAATCCTCTGTAACTCCAGTTCCAGGAGATCTGACGCCCTCTTCTGACCTCCATGAGCAATGCACTACAAAAGCACACCGACCTACCTGTAGGCAATACACTCATAACACATAAAATAAAAATAATAAATTAAGGGCTGGAGAAATGGCTCAATGGTTAAGAGAACTGACTGCCCATTTACATAACTTTAAAAATTAAATTTAGCAGCCGGGCGTGGTGGAGCACGCCTTTAATCCTAGCACTTGGGAGGCAGAGGCGGGCGGATCTCTGTGAGTTCAAGGCCAGCCTGATCTATAGAGTGAGTGCCAGGACAGCTGGGACTACAGGGAGACCCTGTCTCAAAAAAACCAAAAAAAGAAAAATTAAATTTAGCTGGGTGTGGTGGCACACGCCTTTAATCCCATCACGTGAGAGGCAGAAGCAGGTGGATCTCTGTGAGTTCAAAGCCAACCTGGTCTACATAGTGAGCTCCAGGTCAGCTGGGACTAAAGGGAGACCCTGTCTCAAAAAGACCAAAATAAATAAATAAATAAATAATAAATACATAAATAAGAATTAAATTTAAAAAATATTTTAATTGGGCCGGGTGTGGTGGTGCACGCCTTTAATCCCAGCACTCGTTAGGTGGATCTCTGTGAGTTAAAGGCCAGCCTGGTCTACATAGCAAGTTCCAAGCCAGCCAAGGCCACCAGTAGACCCTGTCTCAAAATAAAACAAACAAAAACAAATAAACAAAACAAAAAAAGAAGGTGAATGGCTCTTGGGGAATGATACCTGAGGTTCACCTCTGGTGAGTATGCACACACACACACACACACACACACACACACACACACATCTTTTAGCTGTAGGCTCAGCTGGTAGAATGATTGCCTGGCATGGACAAAGCCCTGGGTTTTATCCTTAGCACACGATTAACCTGGGTGGGAGGTTGAGGCAGAAGCACAAGATCACCCCAGGCTACAGAGCAAGGTTGAAGCCTGAGAGGCATAAGACTCTGTCTCAAAAAGTTTTCTGTTTTTTAAAAAAAAAGTTCCTTGTGGTTGTGTTTATGAGGCAGGTCTCACTCACTATGAAACCCTGAGTGGTCTGGCACTCACTATGTAGATCAGGCTGGCCTTGAACTCACAGAGTTCTGCCTGCCTCTGCCTCCCGAGTACTGGGACTAAAGGTGTGTGCCACCAACGTTGGTTTTTGAGACAGGGTCCCCCTCTAGTCCCAGCTGGCCTGGAATGTATTATGTAGACCTGGCTGGCCTTGAACTCACGGAGATCTGCCTCCCTCTGCCTCCTGAGTGCTAGGACTAAAGGTATGTGGCACTATGACTGGCATCATATTAATATCTTTAAAATCTATTTTTAACTTTTGTTTTGTATGATGTGGTTTTTTTTAATTATTTTGATTGGTTAAGTCTTATGTACCCCAGGCTGGTCTTGAATTTATGATCCTCCTGCCTATACCTCTGAGTGCTGAGATTACATGCATGTGCCACCACGACCAGTTTATTGTGGTGCTAAGGACTATGCCAAACAAGCACCATACCAACTGAGCCCTCATTTTCCCCCGTTTTTTTTTTTTTTTTTTTTTTTTTTTTTTTAAATGTTTTTCAGACAAGGTCTCTGTAGCCCCCAGCTGTCCTGGGACTTGCTATGTAGACCAGGCTGACCTTGAACTCTGCCTCTGCCTCCTGAGTGCTGGGACTAAAGGCATGCCCCACCACCCTCAGCTCCTCTGTTTTCTTTTTGATACAGAATCTCATGTAGTCTACACCGGCTTAAAACTCACTATGTGGCCAACCCTTGCCTTGAACAAGAATCTCAAGTGCTTGGATTACAGGTGTGTCCCACCACACTTGGCTGGGTTCCAAAGTCTCATTATGTAGCCTAGACTGGCCCAGAACTCTCCAGAGTGCTGGGATTATAGGTGTGTGGCACCACACCTGGCTTTCCAATCCAAGTGAGCATGAGAGCTAAGCCGTTAATGGTTCAGCCAGGTATGCTAGACTATGCCTGTAATTCCAGCACTTGGGAGGCTGAGACAGGACAATTGATGCAAGTTCACCCTGTCTCAACAAACTTGGGCCAGCAAGATGGTTCAGCACTTAAAAGGTGTTTGTCACCAAGCCTGACAATCTGAGTTCTAGCCCTGTGACCCACATGACGAAAGGAGAGAACAGTAATTATCCTCTGACTTTCACACAAGCACTGTGGCATGGTCCTCCCCACCCCCAGACTGAATGAATGAATAAAACAAAGAAATTAATTCATCTATTTAAAAAAACTGGAGGCTGGAGAAATGGCTTGGCAGTTAGGATCACACTGGGTGTTCTTGCAGAAGACCCAGGTTTGAATCCCAGCACCCATACGGTGGCTAACAACCATCCATAACTCCAGTTCCAGGGGATCCGATGCCCTCTTCTGATCTCCTCAGGCAATGTACGACACAGGTACACTTACATGCATGCAGGCAATACACTCATACAAATAAAATAAAAAATAAATGAAAAAAACTTACAAAAAATAAAATAAAAGCCGGGCGTGGTGGCGCACGCCTTTAATCCTAGCACTTGGGAGGCAGAGGCAGGCGGATCTTTGTGAGTTCAAGGCCAGCCTGGTCTACGGAGTGAGTTCCAGGACAGCTGGGGCTACAGGGAGACCCTGTCTCAAAAAGACCAAAGAGACTCAGTTTGCCCCAAGGTGTCAGGTCAGAGTGCAGAACCAGTAGGGTTCAGTCTATGATCAGAATCAAAGACCAGGGCTGTGTCTAAGACACTGGCTTAGTTCCCACCTTCTCCAGAAAAGAGACAACGGCTGGAAATGGCCCTGGATCCCACGGGGAGCGCCTTGTGCCCACCAGGAAGCCTAAGTTGTCTTAGCGCATGCCCCAAACTGCCCATCCATAATTTCTGGGGAGCCAGGCTTCCCCAGTCCCTCCCTGAAGTCCAGCTTGTTTTGAAGCTTCCCACAGGGCCTTACAGTCCTCACTGAGGCCAGAGGGTCGGGTAGAGGCTGGGAACAGGGCTGTGTCTATCTAGAAGGGTGTCTTGTGTAAGGCTTTCTGATGCAACTGCTGAACACAGTATCCGTCCCCCCTCCCAACCCCCAGCTTTTCTCAGAAAGGGAAGGGCTGGGCAGTGGCCAGGATCCACACAGAACCCCTCCACCTCTCTGGCCTCCTAATGCTTCTAGACCCGAAGGAGGCAGGAAGCCAGGCCAAAAGGAAGGAAGGCTGAGCAGCAGATGACTCAGCAGTGAGTTCAGTCCAAGAAGGGCGTGCTTCCTCCTCATTCCTGGTTGGAAGGTGAGAGCATTAGGGTCCCTGGAAGTGTGGAGGTCTCAGCATGTCCCTGCTCCAAACACACATACAAAACTGTAATNCGTGCAATGCCGCGGAGGTCAGAAGAGGGTGTCGGATTCCCCTGGAACTGGAGTTCTCCTGGAATTGGAGTTTCAGACGGTTCTCGGCCGCCATGTGGGTGCTGGGGATCGAACCCAGTCCTCTGTAAGAGCGGTCGGCGCTCTTAACCGCTAGGCCATCTCTCCAGCCCATCTTTTTTTTTTTCCTAGACACTGTCTCACAGAGTTGCCTAGGCTGACCTCAAACTCAACTCTGCTTAAACTCACTATTCTCTTGCCTCAGCCTCCTCAGTAGCCAGGATTATAGACATGTGCCACCAAGTCTGGCTTAAAATGGACATTAATTAATTAATTAATTTATTTATTTATTTTGGTCTTTTTGAGACAGGGTCTCCCTTTAGTCCCAGCTGGCCTGGAGCTTGCTCTGTAGACCAGGCTGGCTTTGAACTCACAGAGATCCGCTTGCCTCTGCCTCCTGAGTGCTAGGATTAAAGGCGTGCGCCATGAGACACCCGGCTGCAAAAGATTTGTTTTTATTTATGCATACGCGGGTCTGTGGGAGTGGAAGCTTTGAGTCCCTTGGAGCTGGAGTCACAGGTATTTGTGACCCACTCAGCCAACATAAGTTTTGACATCAGGACTGTGGTCCTCATGTTTGAGCCGAGAGTGCTCCTAACCATTGAGCCATCTTTCCAACCTATAATGGACATAAAAAAAAAAAAAAAAAGATTTGGGGGCTGAAGAGGTTCAGTTTCCAGCACCCACACCAGGTGGCTCACAACTGCCTGTAATTCTAGCTCCGGGATAGCCAATGCCTCTGGCTTCCCTGGGGCACTGTACTCATGTGCATATGCCACATGATATATATAAATAAAATAAAAATATTTTATTTTTAATTTTGTATGTGTGTGTGTGTGAGTGCATGCCATGTGTGTGTGGGTGCCCATGGGAGCCAAAAAGGGCATTAGAGCCCCTGGAGCTATCACTACAGGCTGTGAGGGGCCCAACATGGATGCTGGGAACCGAATTCAAGTCCTCTGAAAGATCAAGGAAGTGCTCTTGTCCACTGTTCTAGCTCTCTAACCTTAAAATGGATATTTTAACTCAGGTGGAAAGCTGTTCTTTGCCGTAAAGAAGAGGTCAAAGGATTGGGGACATGGCTTCATTGGTAGAGTGCTTGCAGAGCATGCAGGAAGCCCTGGTTCGATCTCCAGGTCCACATCAAACCAGGCACTGGTGGTGCACAGATGTAATCCCAGCTCTTGGGAGGTGGAGACGAAGGAAGGGTATTGAATGAATGGATTCAGGCCAGTTTGGGGGAGATGTAGGTGGCTGGGCGATTCAGTAGTTGCAGCTGGCCTGTGCCCCTCTTGGGACCCTCTTGGGGACTGGCCACCTCCCTTCTCTGGAGTCTCCAGGGACCTTTGCACACACAGATCTTCATCCACAGCAAGTGCTGTGTCAGGAGAGGCAGGAAGCCCAGCCTACCCCAGCAGTGGCCCTGTGGGTGCAAAGAGTGTTGAAGGGGGCACAGGCCATATTGTGTGGGTCTGGGCTGGTCCCTTCCTATTTCCTCACGTGATCTTCACCACCACACTCTGACCCTTGGGAATAACTGGTATCAGAAGGAACCTGCCTAGGGCCACACAGCAAACAGTTGGAATTGGAGCTCAGGTCCGCATGGTCCTAAGGCCATGACGACCCCTTATTTCAGGAGCCTCGTGAGACTGAGGGTCTTGGCCCTCCCTCCTTGTGGTGGGAGGGGCTACAAGGCAGAGCTGACAGCTGGTTCTGGCTCTGGCCTTGCTTGTGTCTTTAGGCAGCAGCAGGCCCTCCCTGGGCTCAGTTGTGTAATTACAGTTTTGTATGTGTGTTTGGAGCAGGGACATGCTGAGACCTCCACACTTCCAGGGACCCTAATGCTCTCACCTTCCAACCAGGAATGAGGAGGAAGCACGCCCTTCTTGGACTGAACTCACTGCTGAGTCATCTGCTGCTCAGCCTTCCTTCCTTTTGGCCTGGCTTCCTGCCTCCTTCGGGTCTAGAAGCATTAGGAGGCCAGAGAGGTGGAGGGGTTCTGTGTGGATCCTGGCCACTGCCCAGCCCTTCCCTTTCTGAGAAAAGCTGGGGGTTGGGAGGGGGGACGGATACTGTGTTCAGCAGTTGCATCAGAAAGCCTTACACAAGACACCCTTCTAGATAGACACAGCCCTGTTCCCAGCCTCTACCCGACCCTCTGGCCTCAGTGAGGACTGTAAGGCCCTGTGGGAAGCTTCAAAACAAGCTGGACTTCAGGGAGGGACTGGGGAAGCCTGGCTCCCCAGAAATTATGGATGGGCAGTTTGGGGCATGCGCTAAGACAACTTAGGCTTCCTGGTGGGCACAAGGCGCTCCCCGTGGGATCCAGGGCCATTTCCAGCCGTTGTCTCTTTTCTGGAGAAGGTGGGAACTAAGCCAGTGTCTTAGACACAGCCCTGGTCTTTGATTCTGATCATAGACTGAACCCTACTGGTTCTGCACTCTGACCTGACACCTTGGGGCAAACTGAGTCTCTTTGGTCTTTTCGAGACAGGGTCTCCCTGTAGCCCCAGCTGTCCTGGAACTCACTCCGTAGACCAGGCTGGCCTTGAACTCACAAAGATCCGCCTGCCTCTGCCTCCCAAGTGCTAGGATTAAAGGCATGCGCCACCACACCCGGTGGGGCAACCTGAGTCTTGATGGTTGACCTTAGCCATGGCTGAACCCTGATTCCACTCAAGCTAAGCACAAGTTCAGTCACGACTGCACACCCAGCTTCTCCTGTCCTCATCCATGTTCAGAGTTCCAGTTCTAGCTTCTGAATGAGTTTCAAGCCTTGAAGAAGGTTTGGCTCCATCTAACCTGTCACTCGTGACTGCAGACCCTAGATAAACCCAACTCTAGCCCCCAAACACTCTAATTACAGACACCATTGGTTCAAAGGGCATAGGATTGGGCACCAAGAGCTTGGTGTCTGCTGCCTGCCTTCCTGTATTCTGTATTCTGTATATACATCTCCCCACAGTGTAGGTCAGCTCCTACCAACTACCCAAGCCTGACTCAGCAGGGTGAGGTGGGAGTGCAGTCAGGCAGAGCCACTGGGATGGATGAGAAGGTGCTGAACCACTGTAGGAAAGACAGGGTATGAAGTTCTGAGCTATGTGGGGACAGAGGGGGCTGGTACAGAGGTTACATGGCACAGCCATTCAGAACCTTTAAAGGTAAAGCAGCCTCCGACCCAGGACCTATCCACATCCATTCACGTCCCTACTTTTATGGCTCACTTCCCATCACTCATCCACGTGATTTGTAACGAGAACCCCAGCTCATCCTGTTCTGTTCCATAGTGATAGTTATTCTAAAAGCCATTATGCATGGTTTGTTTAGTGTCTCCCCATACTCTAAACCATATGCTCCATCAGGGCAGGCTCTGTCTTTCTTGGACTGCAAGAAAGCACCCAGTTCCATGCCTGGTACATGGAGGTACTCAGGAAATGGTAGCTAAAAGCATTCCATTCATCCTTCATCCATGCATGCACCCATCAATCGGCTACCCCACCATCTACCTAGTCAACTTCTCTGGGTTCTTACTTCTCTCCATCTTCTATCTACGCTTATTCAGCCCTTGCTGAATATCTATCTATCCATCCATACATGCATCCATCTTTCCAGTAGCAATGAGACACATATATATTCACTCATTTGTTCAACAGGTATTCACTGAACACCTGCTACTTGTTAAGGACTGTGCTCTAAAGGCTGCACACAGATAAGCATAAAAAGCAGTGTTTCCATGCCATGGTAGGTGCTAGGGGGAAAGGCTGTGGAAGAGTAGGTGAAGAGAGCGTGGGGAGATGGCCAGCCCAAGGACACCAGAGGGGAGGGTGATCACTCAAGCTGAGGCAGCTGTTGCAAAGACTCAAGGGGCCATAAGCATGGAACAAGTGAGAGGGTGGTGGCAAATGAGATCAGAGGAGGTTCCAACCATGTGGAGCTTTGCAGGACTTGGAATGGGCTCTAGGGAATAGTAATGAGTCTTAGGAAGGTTTAAGCCTTGATCTCACCGAGGTCTACCTGCCTCTGCTTCCCAAGTGCCGGGTTAAAGGAATGTGCCACTAGGCAAAGCAAAACCAAAATCGAACAGAGCAAATAGGTCTGTGTCTGACATCTGGACTCAATCACAATCTTCTGGGCTCTAAAGGGGTTGGGCAGCTCCACTTTTCTGGCTCTGCCATCCACACGCACACAGCTTGTCTTGTAGGCTCAGGCCAGCTCCACTCCACACCAGTTGTTGCCCTTGGTGGTTGTCCCATGGTCCAGATATCTCCAATATGCTGGGGTCTCTACTGAAACTGAGCTTGCACCTTCACCAATGGCCTCTCCTGGTCTCTCTGGATGCCAAGCCTCAGATTCGTTCCATGATCCCTTCAATTATGCTAAAACCAGCACTGTGTGGACTCTTATATATTACCAAGCTTGGCTTCCAGCTTCAGATACAGTCTTGGCTCCTCCTGGGGTACAGCTTCTGTGTATTGATCCCTGAGGAAATTTTCCCAGATTTCACTTCAGTGATTCCAGTCTCTTGTTAATCACAGCTGATTTTTGAGCCCCAGCTAATCATTCCAGAAAAGCAAAGGTTTCACTTTCACAAATTCTTGGTCCGATTATTATTATTATTATTATTATTATTATTATTATTATTTTGTCTTTTTGAGACAGGTTGTCCCTGTAGCCCCAGCTAGCCTGGAAGTCACTATGTAGATCAGGCTGGCCTTGAACTCACAGAGATCCCCCTGCCTCTTATCTCCTGAGTGCTGGGACTAAAGTCATGCACCATCATGCCCAGACACTTTCACGAATTCTTTTTTTTTTTTTTAATTTCCGTAGTGTATGAATGTACTGTCTTCATGCAAGTTTGTGCACCCGTGACGTGCAATGCCGGGCGGAGAGCGAGAAGAGGGTGTCGGATTCCCTGGAACGGGAGTTTTTTTTTTTTCCTGGAATTGGAGTTTTCATCAGACGGGTTCGTCGGCCAGCATGTGGGTTGCTGGGGATCGACCCGGGTCCTCTGCAAGAGCGGAGTTGCGGCCGCTTAACCACTAGGCATCTCTCCAGCCCCCCATTTCATTCCGAATTTCTTAATCAAAAATATAATCACACAATTGGGCTGGATAGAATTTTTGAGTGACTCCAAACTTCTCCCTGAAACCTTCACAGGCCTCCAAATCTTCTTCTACAAACCTCCCACAAACAACATGATCAGGTCCTCACAGCAACACCCCACTCCATGCACAATTCCTGTTATTAGTTTTGCTTCTCGTATTGAGATAAAATACTGAACGCAAAATCACTTGGAGAAGAAAGGATGTATTTCATTCACTTAACACTTCCACAGTCATAGTCGTAGCTTACTGGATTGCTCCCCTGACCTGTGCTCAGTCCTGCTTTTATTTTATTTTTTTCTTTTTTCGGGCTTTTTGAGACAGGGTCTCCCGACCTAAACCAAACTGGCCTGGAACTCCCAAGAACCGAGATTAAAGGCATGTTCCAACACACCCAGCTCATCCTGCTTTCTTCTATAACACAGAACCACCCGATCGCCTGGCCAGGAGTGACACAACAAATTTACAGCAGGCTGACCCTCCCACACTAGGAATCAAAATCAAGAGTGTCTCGGAAGCTGGAGAGGTCGCTCAGAGGGGTTAAAGAGCCCCACTGTCTCTTGCAGGGAACCGGAGTTCAACTCCCAGAACCTACATGTGTGGGCTTAAGAACCATCTGTAAACTCCAGTTCCGGAGGATCAAACACCCTCTTCTGACCCCCGAGCATTGCACGACACAGGTCACTAATACATGCAGACGGTACATTCATGCACAAGTAAAAGATAAAATAAGAAATAAAAAAGTGTCTCACACACATACCCCACAGCCAATCAACAAAGAAACTCCCAGTTGAGGGCCCCTCTTCCCAGGAGTTTACACAGGAAACTATCCAGCCAGGGGAAAGGCACTTGGACACAGCAATGCACGCCTACAGCCTATCATTTACTGGAGACCGACATAAAGTGAAGAGAGAACTCCAAAAAAATTTTCCATTAATCTCCACATGTGTTCCCCTCCATCCACAGATATATACAGAAATATATATAATTTAGAAAAAGGTTGTTTTGCCACTGGGACTGGGGCGCACGCCTTTAATCCAGCACTGGAGGCAGAGGCATGCGCTGATCTTTGTGAGTTCAAGGCCAGCTGGTCTACAGCAGTGAGTCCAGGCTAGCTGGGCGACAGGGAGACCCTGTCCTCAAGAAGACCAAAAAAAAAAAAAAAAAAAAAAGTTACTTGCCAAGCTGGAGAAATAGAACTCATGAAGCTTTCATGCAGGTTTCTCTTGTCCTGACAGGTGACTCCATAGTTCACCTCCCTGAAGGCAAATGTGGAGGAGGAACTCACCTTGTGGTTGGGGGCACTTGTTGGGAGGAGGCACCACTGGGGCAGAAGGGGCTGTGGCCAGCATAGAGACCCTGTGGTGCTGCAGAAAGCAGCGTCACCTCTTGAGCTTTGTCTATGTTCACTCTCTCCACTCAAACAGGCTGGGCTCTCACATCTCCTTGATGTTCCCATCTCCACACCCAGCAGGCCCCTGGCTCCCTCCCTTCCTTACGAAGCCACTTCTCTTCCTGTCATTTAACAATGTTCTTGGCTCAGGGATTCCAGAAGTCTGGGCTGGGGTGACATCCTGCCTTTCAGTTGAGCCCAGAAGACATCAGGAAAGATAACAGACTCCTAGATCATCTGGCCTGGTTCTGCTCTTAGCTGTGGAGCAGTGTACAGAAGGAATGTGTAGATACTGGCGTGTCTAGCAGGAATGGATATAAAGTATTCACAGAAGACCTAGGCTCAGTCCCTTCACAGCCTCTGATTATCTTGGGATGTTGGAGCAGCCCCCTGGCCTCCGAGTGTCGTCTTCTGTGAAGTAGGGACAGTGGTAAAGGAGCTGACCCGTGCCAGCTTTGTTGTCACCTTCCACAGCCAGCCGATTCTCTGGACTCCAGCTTTACATCCTTTGTTCTAGCCTTGGAACTTGCCAAGCTCTTCCAAGCTCAAAGCCTTTGTGACCCCCCCCGCCCCCCGTCATCATCTCCTCCCTCCTCCTCCTCCTCCTCCTCCTCCTCCTCAAGTTCGGCAAGTTTTTAGTAAAGAAAACCCCCCAGGCTCGATTTTCACCAGTCTGTCCTGTCATGCTTCTAGTAACATCAGAGTCAGCTGGATCAGCCGCAGCCTGTGTGCACACTCTGTAGTACTTTCCATATATTGTGCCCGATTCACTGTTATTGTCACTGTAGTGATGGACACAGTTTTGGCCGGCATGGCATAATATTGTATTTCAGATTTCCTCAAAGTTGGGCAGTTGCTGTTGAGGATGACCAATTTTCTTTGCTCTGTCTAATCATCCTCAGAGTCTGTTTGTACATATCTTCCACTTTTCATAAAAGGTTGGCACCTAGGATTATCAACATGTCAAAGACCTTTTTTTTTTTTTTTTTTTGTCTCTTTGCAGCTACCATCTTCCTGCATTAGGTAGGTGCAAGATAGTCCCCAAGCAAGAGCAGTTGCTGGGAAGTGAGAGAGGGAGGAGCCCCCAGCTCTGTACTCCTTTACCCAGAGGACTCGTTATAGTTTGACTTAGGTTCATTTAGGTATTAAATTGCACACTGTCTGTCCCTCCTGCCCCCACTAAGATCTAAGGACTTCCCATACTGTACCCTGCACATGCCCAGGACCTGCCGTACATCCAGTAAAGTTTCTTAGGATGACGGAGCCTAAGAACCATAAAAACTCAGCATTGTTGTTTAGTTTTCCATAAGTGGGGCTGGAGAGATGGCCTAGCAGTTAAGAGCACTGGCTGTTCTTTCAGAAGGCCCAGGATTGGTTCCCAGCACCCACGTGGGTGGCTAACAACTGTCTATAACTCCAGTTTCAGGGGATCTGACACCCTCTTCAGGCTTCTAAATGCATTGCATAGCTGGGCATGGTGGCACGTGTCTTTAATCCCAGCACTCGGGAGGTAGAGGGAGGTGGATCTCTGTGAGTTCAAGGCCAGCCTGGTCTACAGAGCGAGCTCCAGGACAGCTGGTACTAAAAGGGAGACCCTGCCTCAAAAATACCAAAAAAAAAGGAAAAAACTAAAAAAAAAAAAAAAAGAAAGAAAAAAATTAAAAATAAAAAAAACAATAAAAGGATTCTTAACTGTTCAGCAATAAAATTAAAATATTTTTTAAAGATTTGTTATTTAATTTTATCTAAATTATATATTAAGGGTATGGTTATTAGTAATTTATTACTTTTTTTTTTTTTTTTTTTGTTTTGTTTTGTCTTACTATGTAGCTTTGGCCTAGAACTTGTTATGTAGACCAGCTGGCCTTGAACTCACAGAGAAGTTCGGCCTGCCTCTTGTGTCCTCAGCACCTAAATTAAATGCATGTGCCAGCACAGCCGGGCAATTACTGTTATTTACAAGGAATAAAACCATTTTGCCTGGCAATTTGTAGAGCAAGTGTTAGTGTCTCTTATGGGAAATGGAGGAGAAGCAGAGGGTGGAAGAGTCGGAGTATGCTGTTAACAAGCTGGTGTGCCTGGGAAGTTATCTGTCTATTTTCTGTGGCTATAACTGAATACTAGAGATTGGGTTGTTTATAAAGAATAGAGCTTTATGCGTCCCTGGTTCTGGGACCCACGAAGTCAGAGCGTGGTACTATGCCTGTGTCACTTTGCACAAAGACCTTCTTGTTCCACCATAACTTGAAGAGAGCATCCCTTGATGACACAACAGGATGAGACAGAGATCACTCTTACAACAAAACCACTTTGTCCAGAAGCCATTAACCCATTCCTCTATCAGCCCATGAATGGATGAATCTGTTCATGAGGGGTCATGTCTCAAAGGTCCCACCTTCAAATATCATTAACATTTTCTTTCAAATACCATTAACATTTTAATAGGACTGTTCTCTGAAGGACTGACTGTGGACATCAGACTCCTTCTTCCCATGCTTACGGGGTGCCTGCTTGCCCAGAATTATAAGCTTGACTACTGACTTTCCACGGGAAAGAGGGGAGCCAGGAGAGTCAGCTATCCCTCCCAACCGGCAGTCAGGGAGGCGCTAAGGGTATATAGGCAGAGGACACCATGAGATAGGTCCTTCTGCCTTCGCCATCTGACAGCAGCTGGGTGGTCACAGGGGTCCATGTCAGGATGAAGACTTTACTGTGCGGCCACGAGGGAGGAGCACCCACATTTTCCTTTTTTTAATATAGTTTTTTAAAATTTTAATTTTAAAATTAAACATAAATATGTTTATTAATTTTAATTAGTTTCTGTTATGTGTAATGAATGTACTGCCTGCCTGCAAGCAAGTTTTGGGCACCCTGTCGTGCAATGGCCGCGGAGGTCAGAAGAGGGTCTCAATGCCTGAAACTGGAGTTCTCCGGGAATTGGAGTTTCAGACGGTTGGTTCCGGCGCCATGTGGGTGCTGGGGATCGAACCCGGGTCCTGCTGCAAGAGCAGATCAGGGCGGCTGCTTAACGCACGGTAGCGCAGTATCTCTCTAGCCCAAATTTTATTTATTTTTAAATAATCTTTTTAAAATTTTATTTATTTTGTATGTGGTGTGAATGTACTGTCGGCAAGTAAGTTGGTGCACCTGTGGCGTGCAATGGCCTCGGAGGGTAAGAAGAGGGTGTTCGGATTCCCCTGGAACGGGATTAAAGACAAGTTCCTTCAACCGCCATGGGGGGGTGCTGAGGGGATCAAACCCAGGTCATCGGCCAGAGCAGTCGGGCAACTCTTAACCTGCTAGCCAGTCTCCACCCCAGGCAACCAACATTATTCTTTTTTTTATTTTTATTTTTTTTTTTAATTTATTTCTGTATGTGTTATCAATGTACTGTCTGCATCCAGGTCGTGCAATGCCGCGAGGTCAGAAGGGGGTGTCAATCCCTGAAACTGAGTTCTTCCTGGAATTGGAGTTTTCAGGGACGTTTTTTCTCAGGCGCCATGTGGGTGCTGGGGATCAAACCCGGGCCTCTGTAAGAGCGGTTGGCGCTTTTTTTTTTTTTTTAAAGAATATTTATTTTTATAAGCATTTCTATAAGTAACCCCTTCGCCCATTGCTTTGTTAGCAAGCCCAAATAAACTCACAAGGATTCCCTACTGGGAACTTGTACCTTGCGTTGGTCTTTGGGACCATGGAAAGGAGGAAGGCAGTATTCCTGGTGGGTGGCTCCCAGAAGGAATTTTAGTGACAGGGGATTAGTTTCCAAGGATTAAAATTTCAGGGACACATTTCAACCATTTCAGAAAGATAAAAACTAAGGAAAATAGCCACAACGTGCTGAGGTCATGATTCATTAAGTTACTTATGCCTCAGGTTTTAGGTTAGAAATCGGGGCTCAGAGAGAGTGACATACTAAGATCACCACACTAGTCAGTGTGTCACCAAAGCCCTTAGAGCCCTTAGCACACAGCTAGAAGTAGTGGCACAGGTTTGTAATCCAGCACTTTGGGAGGTGGAAATACAAGGGTCAGGTCTTCAAGGTCACATCCTGGGCTGCTATGTAGCGAGGCCAGCTTGGGCTCCATGAAACCAAACCAGACAAAGGGCCATTTAAGTAAATGTTTTCCTCTGTGGAACTGAGTGACCAATGTGTCATTCGGAAATCTATCTGAACCTCAGCAGCTGTTGTCAGTGCTTGGAATTGGGGAAATATGTCTGGGAACAAGCCATGTACATGCGGTCAGAACGTGTGTGTTTCTCCCATGTCTGCAGCTCTTGCGGGGAGGAGTCCATGCTGATTGGATTAAGGGTCTCTGAGCTGGGATATCCTGTCCAAATGAGGTCCAGAGTCTGAGTTGAAGAAGACTTCATCCTGTGGCTGGACGAAGTACCTTTGCATGAGTGTCAGGCACCCCATGGGGCAGACCCAGATAGTGCAGGATGGGGCAGAGTGGAGGCCCAAGAGGGAGATGCCCAGGCTGCACCTATGATCCTGAGACATATTAGTGTGTGTGTGCTGGATAGCATCAGGCAGGGATTTGTCAAGTTGATATGCCTTGAGGGAACCTCGAGTGGGGAATTGCTTCTATTGGACTGGCATGTTCTGTGAGGCCTTTTCTTGATGCTTGAGTGACGTGGAAGCACCCAACCCACTGTGGATGGGGCTGCCCCAGGGCAGGTGGTCATGTGTGTTCTATAAGAAACCAGTCTGAGCACAGGCCAGATGGCAACCAGGAAGCAGTGTTTCCGCTCCATGGCCTGGTCTTTCAGTTCCTGTCCCGTCTCCCCTCCATGATGAACTGGAAGCGGAAGGTGAAATATACCCTTATCCTCCCAATATTGGCTTTGTGTTTGTCCAGTGCTTTATCACAGCCATAGAGAAACCAAAGTAGGACAATGTTGCAGACACCTTGCTAGAGAGACAGATGGACAGGCAGACACACACACCCCACTTTGTGCTCCTTTAGATAGGCCACAGGGTTGTTCACACAGGTCGGGTCCTTTCATATCCCAGGAGTCCTCACACTTCCCAGGCTGCTGGCATCATCCAAGCTCTGATCTTTGAGCCAGCAGGGCCAGGTCCATGTGGCACACCAACCATCCACAATACCAGGCCTGAGCTGTCTCAGGGTAAGCACTTAGAGATTTCTGAAAAGCTACCGATTGATGTGGCTTCACTCCGGTAAAGTCCCAACACGGGAGAAGGTAAGGCAGGAGGATTGTGTGAGGACTTCCAGACCAGACCGGGACGAGGATAGTGATCAATGGTCTCTCAACGACAGCAGCAACAACAAAGATTTGTGAGAAAGATGGATTCATGCTTTCCTTCATTCTTTTATCTACCCCTGCCTGCTGGTCTTGTGCACTCTCTTGCTGGGGCCTCCCGGGGCCAGCGAAGCTAAGAGCTCCCTCCCTGCCTGGCCCTCCTCCACTCACCCTTATGCCCCTGCTAAGTGCACAAAGCCCAGCCACAAGCCAAGTAGGCAGCCCCTCCTCTGCCAAGCAGGGTCAGGTCCATGGACCTGCCCAGGTGCACTCCCCCAGGACATTCTGTTTTTCTCTTTGCTCCCTGTCCTGAGCACGTGTCTCAGGTCGTATGCTTATGAAACTCTGTTGAGTTCTTCCTTCCCCAGGTCCCTGATGGCCTAGTGCCCAGAGCCTGGCTTTGGTGAGGCTGGGACAGAAAGCTCTCAGCCCTGCTGACACCAACCAGCCTCAAACTGGGAGGGAGGCCAGGTTACTGTCTAGTTGACTCCAATTAAAACGGCTGCAAGCAGTAGAGGGGACCTCGATGTGCTGCCTAGGGGGTCCTCTGCCAATCCGCTTCACTTGGAATGTAAGAGCTCAATAAATGATAGTTACAGAAAAATCAGTGGGGCAGAGTAAGAAGTGCATTGCACAGTGAGTGTGTCGCACGGTCCAATATTTCATCAAATGCTGACTAAGCCTGGTGGGGGTGCATGTGAGTTAGTTAGCAAGTCACAGTGCGATCCTGGGATAATCAGCACAAGCAGTAACGCCAACTTGTATCTATCTGATTTATGTCAGAATCTGTTCTATCGTGGGAGGTTGAATGGGGACTACTACGTGTATTCACCTCTGTCAATGGAATACAATTCAGGGTTGAACCCTTCAGAGGGTCTTTGAGCACCTGACAGGGGCTGTAGTTGGTGTTCATCTGAATAGATACATGTGCTGCCTGTGTCTGTGGACCTCTTGGGGGTGTTTGGGGGTATGCTATAGTATTAGCAGGTGGTGAATTGGTAGACCTTGTGGGGTTGTTTTTCTACCTGTGGGTGCCGGAGGCGTGGGACAGTCTGGATTTGCACAGCTTTGGTTCAGATTTTAAGCCTTCTGCTCTGCGTCGTAGGCAGGATGTTTACAAAGACATTAATGCTCTGCGCTGTTGTGACGGACATGGGGATTAAAATCCCAAATATCTATAAAGGACTGAGGACAGAATCGGGTCCAGGCAGGATGGGTAACAATAAGCCACAGGGTCTCGTAATATCCGAGGCTGGCTTCAGACTCACTGTGCAGGCAAGGATGACTTAGAATTTCCTGATTCTCCTGCCTCACGTCTTGAGTGCTCTGATCACAGGCATGCAGGGCCACACTTGGTTTATGATGTGCTAAGGATCGAACCCAGGGCTTGGTGCATGCGAGGTTAAGCACTCGCCCAACTGAGCTACATCCCCAACCTGTATGCTGATACCATGTGCTGCCTTCTGGATCTGTCTGTCTGTTTGTGATACAACACTGCATCAACCCCTTACAGTGATTACCCTGGTCTCTTGTCACAGTCTGTCGGCAGGACTGTCCATTCCTCTAGACGTGAGTTGCTAGAGGGCAGGTTCTATCTGTTTATCTCTACTTTTAACCTGTGTGGCCTGGCTTTCTCTCTTTCACAATAGCTTGAATTTATTCCAGGCACTAGGTGAAGCTCTTGATATTTTCAAACAGTTTCAGTGAATTAGTATCCTTGTTATCCTTTTAGAGAAAGACCAAAAAACAAACCAAAGCCACAACAGAAAAACTTGCTTACGCCAGGGTGCGGTACATACCTTATAATTCCAGCACCCAGGAAGCAGAGGCTGGAGGGACAATGAATCAAACCAGCCTGAGCAGCGTCCCAGAAAATAAAAACAAGAGGCTGGAGAAGATGGCTCGGCGGTTGTTAATTGCTTTCTCTTCCAGGAGGACCCAAAGTTTGGGCTCTCAACACCCACATCCAGTGGCTGACCAGTTACAGGCTCATTGACCTGTAATGAGCCATTTCCAGAGGATCTGATGCCGTTTTCATTGAGTACCCACACACATCACATGTCACACACAGAAATACATATATGACAGAAAGCAGATCTTTAAAAATAGAAAAAATTAAAAATGAAGACAAAGCAAAAACAAAATTCATAGACATTGAGAAATTCCCGAGGTTCAGTGTCAAGAACCCTGGCTTACGGACTCACCCTAGATAGAAAATTTGGGGGAGAGCCTACGGAAGGCCGTAGCTCCCTCCACCTCCGCTGCCCAGAGCTGCTTGTCTCCGTCTCACTTTCCTTCCCCTTTACTCGGCTGCCCACTGACTCCCAAGCTCAACCTGTTTGGCTCCCTGCCCCACCAGAAGTCAGTCAGGCATGCAGAGCATCCTCTATGAGACTGCCTTGGAGTTAGGCAGAAAGGGTTTTCTGAAAGGACCCAGTGCCATGGATTTACAGGGTGAGCTGGGGAAGAGATAGCCGCCTTTGGGTGGTGTTCTGCTTGAGAGCTCTGGCTACTGTGTTAAAGAGACAGAGCAGGCTGAGGTGTGACTCAGTGGCAGAGTGTGCCCGTGGCGCTAGGTGCAATGCCCCATACTAAAAAAAGAAAGGAAAAAGATGGCCCACTGTCTAGGACCAGCTCCAGTCTCTGGAGGATGGATAAAAGCTTCCCTCTCAGGTCAAACAAGCAAAGGAGCTGTGATAACACTGAAAAAACACCAGGGGGAGCCAGAGGCAGCTCAGCCTCCCGGCACTCAGCCCTGTGGTGTCTGCTGTTGGGAGGAATATTCCAAGGTCAGTAGTTCAAGGTCAAATCTTCTACATTTCACAAGCCAGGCATGGTAGTATAATATCTATAATCTAGCACTGGCAAGCGAAGGCAGATAACAGGAGTTCAAGGCTGTCCTATATTACATATCGCGTTCGAGACCAACCTGGGCTACATGGAAACCAACCTGTCAACAGTGCCCCCCAAAACTCCTGGGAAGCCGTAGACATGTGATTTCCCCTCTCTGGCTATTAGTTATACACCTGTAGAGAAAATAACCTTTTTCTCGAATGGTTATCTTGGGGGTTGAATGAGAATAAAGGGCATCAGCACACAGCCTATCCCCGAGAAGTCCAATCCCCATCCACCATCACCCCCAACCAGAGGCTTGGAAGCAGAGTCAATGTCCATCCCAGCTATTTATTGACAAAAGAGGTGGGATAGAAGGGGAGAGGAACAAGGGACGCTGGAGGGCACTTGAGGCACAAGGGTGGTCTGGGCGGGCCTGAGGACCTCCCCCTCCCCAGGAAGCCCTCTAGGCTGGCAGGGGTGGGGTTAGTGGAGTGTCCAGCTGGCTTGGAACACCCCCTAGTGGCAAAACACAGGGGCTGGGCTTCTGAGACATTTGTAAGTCAGGGGGAGGACCGTGGGTAGAGGTGACTTAGTTTTTCTTTAGATACTTCTGTATGTGTTTATTTACTGTCTGAATGTGTGAATGTGGGGCAAGTCAAGTGAAGGATGATTCCCAGATGGGCTGCTACCATGTGGGGGTCCGTAATAACAATGTCACTCAGGGGCCTTATCAAGAAGCCTTCTAATAAGCCCTTTATAACCTACGGAACCATCTTGCCTACCGTGAGGCAGTTTGGGCTTTTGATTTTAAATAATTCTATTTTATGATTATTATTATGAATTTTTATTCGTGTATGTGTATGAATGTACTGTCTGCAGCAAGTCTGTGGCCAGCCCGTGTCGTGCAATGAAGCGGAGGTCAGAATAGGGTGTGTCGGATTCCCCCTGAAAACTGTTCTCCTGGAATTTGGAGTTTCAGTCAGGTTCTCGGCCACCATGTAGGGTGCGGGGGATCGAACCCGAGGCCCTCTGTAAAGCGGTCGGCGCTCTTAACGCCTAGGCCATCCCTCCAGGCACAGGCCCCTGAATATTCTATTTTAGGTGTAATTGAAGTGTAATTGCACTTCCTTCCGGTAAGTGCAACTCGTGTAAGTCGTGCAATGCCGGAGAGCGCAGAAGAAACAATGGATATATTCCCTGGAACTGGAATTACTGATGGTTGTTAGCTACCGGCACAGTCGTGCTGGGACTCAAACTCTGTTCTTTGCAGCTGCGAGTGCTCTTAACTGCTGAGCCACCATGTTTCAGCCCCCATGGAGGGCATTACTTGGATGATGTTTGTCCCGATCTTAGGAGGAGTTGAGAACTGAACTGAGACTGATGGGGTGGGAGGCTACTCCTGTCCTAGAGAGAAAGAAGGGCCCTGCTGAAGGAGGAGTCAGGGTGATGAGGGGAGGTGTGGAGCATGGAGAGAAAGCCATCTTCATCATGATTTCCCCAGCCTCCAGCTTATGAGTCCCACTTGGGCTGGCTGGTCTGCACAGAAGTCAGCCTAAAGGGGCTGCTGGTGGCGACAAGAGCCATGATTGGCTGCTGGCATTGTTGAAGAGAGGAGACAGCTGCTCTGGCTGATCCTGGAAGACCTGCTCACGACTGTCAATTTCAGCAGCCAAAGGCTCTGCCCTGGTATCATCACTCAGCCAACCCGACGACGCAGCCAAGAAGAGGCAGACGTCCAGCAGGATCCCAGCTGCCCCACACAGCGCTACGCCTGCCAGGCGGCAGGTGCCCAGGGCTTGGTTGTAGTCAGCTGCTGGATCATCTAGCATCTGGAACTTACCATCACTGACGAGCTCTAGTTTGGGAGGCACCGCATAGCCGGTGGTCAGGGCTGCTATACCCAGCAGCAGAAGCAAGGCTCCTGAGGACAGGGTGATCTGAGGAGAGGCAGACAGAGCGGGAAGCAGCTAGGCAGACAGAGCGGGAAGCAGCCAGGCAGACAGAGCGGGAAGCAGCCAGGCTCAGCTACAGTCCAGGGTCATAGGATAGTGAGGTGGGCATCACAGAACATGCCTGTGGGAACCGAACTGACAGTGCTGACTGGAACCCAGGGCTTGCAGGTAACAGGAGCAGAAACTCTACCATTGGTCTGTAACTTCAACTCTTTTTTTATTTAGTTTGGGACAGGTGTTATAAGTTCACAAGTTTGGTCGAACTAGCTACATAACAAGCTGGCCGTCAAAGTTGCCTCCAAATGCTGGAATTACAGTTGTGGGTTACCATGTCCAGCCTAGCGAGGGGTCCTCTCAGCAACCTTCAGTCCCCTCCATCCATCATGATTTGGGTCCATTTTTATTTTATTTTATGTTGTTTTTTTTATTTTTTTTATTTTTTGGTCTTTTTTCGAGACAGGGTCTTCCCTGTAACCCCAGCTGATCCCTGGAACTCACTCTGTAGACCAGGCTGGCCTTGAACTCACAAGATCCGCCTGCCTCTGCTCCCAAAGTGCTGTGATTAACAGGCGTGCGCCACCACGCCCCGGCTGGTCCAATTTGTATTATTTCCAGTGGACGATGTATATAAGGAATGTGCAAGATGCAAATGTAGAGGGTCAGAGTCACCGGCCATATTTTTTCCTCACCTACCTGTTTTTGAAATGGAATTTAATGAGTAGGCTAGGCTGGCTTGCCAGTGAGTTCCAGAGATCTTCCTGTTTCTGTCCTTTCCCAGATGGGATCAGGTGTGCACACAAACCAGGCCCAGCATCTTTACGAGGAGCTGGGGATGGAACTTGGGTCACTGTACTTGCAGGTTGAGCACGTCACTGACTGAGACCTATCCTCAGCCTCTAGGGTCCTTTCCACCCTCTTTGCTGGGCTAATGTCCACTCTGCTCAGATTTCCCCTCGAAACCTCCCTTCCTCTGCGACACCTTCCAGGACACTTCCAGCTTAGGCAAGTGTCTTGCTCTCTGCACAGACATGTGCCAACTCGCCCTCAATGCACTCACCTCAGAGCACACTGCGATGTGGATCTGGTTCTTAGCACCACTGGGCTGAGCCTCACGAGTGTAAAGACAGCATGTGTTGTTTCACTAAACACAGCCTGAAAAACTAAATAAACCAGTCGATAAAAGACTTTAAATTTGAGGTAGGGAGATGGTTCAGTTGTTAAGTGCCTTCCCTCCTACGAAAGGAATGTGAACCTGAGTTTGGACCCCCTAGAACCCATATAAAAAAGCTGGGTTTGGCTGCATACATCTGTAACCCGTGTGCTGCAGGGTAGGGACAGGTGGATCCCCAGAGTTGGCCAGCCAGCCAGTCTTATCCAATTGGTGAATGCCAGGTTCAGAGAGAACATTTTGTCTCAAAAAGATAGATTGGGGGGCTGAAGAGATGGCTGGGTGGTTAAGTGTGCTTGCTGCTCTTACAAGAGGACTGTGGAGTTCAGTTCCAACTCCCTATGATCGGGTGCCTCACAACCTACCATGACTCCAGTTCCCAGGATCCTACACCTTCTGATCTCTACAAGCATACTGTGAAGCAATCCCTCCACATACACTGAATAAAAAAATAAACTTAGCAGGCGTGGTGGTGCATGTTTAATCCCAGCACTCAAGAAGCCGAGTCAGTGTATCTCTGTGAGATGAGGCTGGCCTACATTAGCTAGTTCCAGGCCAGCTTGGGCTACAGGGAGACCCTGTCTGAAAACACCAAGGAATAATAATAATAATAATATAAACAAATATTGAAAAATATATAGGGGTGGAGAGCAACAGTGGAAGGCACCCAACACCTACTTCTGCCTCCACATGTATGCACAAATGCACATATACAAATATGTACACATAGGAGCGACATGGCTCAGCAGGTAAAAAGGTGCTTGCTTGCATGGGGGCATTCCTATCTGAGTCAGATCCCTGGAACCCATATCGTTAGAAGGAGAGACTCGATGCCCACAAAGTTGTCCCTTTACCTTTAATGCTCACCATCACACATACACACAGACCCATNTAAAAGATTGGCCTGAGTCTCAGAAGTGACCTTGGACTGTGGACTTTTGAATGGCATTGAGACTGGTAAAGACTGTGGGGACTTTTAAGTTTGGACTAAATGCATTTTGCATTTTATATGGTCAGGAGCCTATGGGGGCCAGGGAATGCAATGTGGTGGTTTGAATGTGTGTCCCCCATAGGCTCTAGGTATTCAGACGTATGTCTCCAGTTGGTGGTGCTGTTTTTGGAGGTCTTGGGGTGTGTGGCTGTGCTGGAGGAAGTGTGTCACTGGGGGCAGGCTTAGTGAGCTTAACAAGCCTCGTGGTCTACAGTTGCTCTCTTTTCTGCTTCCTGTGCTCTTTGCGAGATGTGACCCTCGGTTTCCTGCTCCAGATCCAGCTGCCACGCCTCCCTCCACAATGGACCCTAATTCCCTGGAACCGTCAATCGTAAGCTCAAATAAACTCTTCCTTTTATAAGTTCCTTGGTCATGGTGCTTTATCACAGCAACAGAAAAGTGACTAATACACTCTGTAACAGTGTTTTCCTCTGCAATAGTGGCTTTGGCCATTGCCTTACTTCCATAACTCTGTAATAAACTCTATCTTCTACATAATGCTCCCTATGTTTCATTTGTATTCATCTCACAGAGAACACAAGATCCTAGGCACAGTCCTACTAGGTAATTGGAGTTCCCTTTTGTGTGCTCTTAGTCTTGTCAATAAAAGAGTTTTAAAAAGATTTGGAAGCTTGAGGATCATTTTGAGTCTGAGAGAAAAACAAAAGGGCGGGCAAGCTGTAAATCTCAGCAGTTGCTAGCAGGAGGGAATTCAGAAGTCATGCCATTTGGGCTACAGTCTAGAAAGCAGGTGTGCCCAGCAATGTCCATCCACAAACAGATGTATGGGGTAGAGGACAGAGGGAAATTTCTTTAGAGAACAGCAAGAAATGTCTGAAGTATCAGAGCAAATATGTTTGTCTGAAGAGGAGATAGGAAGGAAAAAAGTTCTGAGTTAGAACTTGGAAGAGCTGGCAGGCTTAGCAGTGAAGATCTTCAAGTACTGAACTGAGGAAAAGGCTTCTGAGGCACAGAACTATACTCTCATTAAGAGGATAGTTATTTCTCCCATCTCTTTAAAATTTTGGGAGTGTATCAGCTTACCTGAGGGGTGATCTTCTGGCCAAATGATTCACAGGTTCATTTGGATTAACTCTTAAAGGAGAGGAAAATATTTTGTAATGTCATAATCTTTGGGGCAGATCAGAATGTCATGCTTCTATCCAGGGTCAGAGGTAGAACTCGGATCTCATTCTTCTGGATAGTGGCCTCATCAAAGCCATCTTCCTCCCTTTCATATGACATTTTAATTTTTATTTTATTTATTTTTGTATGTGTATGAATGTACTGTCTGCATGTAGGTTTGTGCACCCGTGTCATGCAATGAGGTCAGAAGAGGGTATCCGATTTCCCTGGAATTGGAGTTCTCCTGGAATTGGAGTTAAAAACGGTTCTTAGCCGCCATGTGGGTGCTGGGGATCGAACCTGGGTCCTCTGCAAGAGCAGCTGGTGCTCTTTAACCACTAGGCTATCTCTCCAGCCCCTCATATAACATTTTAAATCTTTTTTAAATTTTTTATTTATTTCTGTATGTGTATCAATGTACTGTCTGCATGCAGGTTCGTGCAATGCCGCGGAGGTCAGAAGGGGGTCTCAGATTCCCTTGGAACTGGAGTTCTCCTGGAATTGGAGTTTCAGACGGTTCTCAGCCGCCATGTGGGTGCTGGGGATCAAACCCGGGTCCTCTGTAAGAGCGGTTGGCGCTCTTAACTGCTAGGCCATCTCTCCAACCCCGCACATTTCTATAAGTAACCTCCTCACCCATCGCTCTGTTAGCAAGCCCAAATAAACTCACAAGGGATTTCCTATCTGGGAACTTGTACCTTGCTTTGTCTTTGGGACCATGGAAGGAGGAGGGCAGGATTCTGTGTGTGGCTCCCAGAAGGAATTTTAGTGACAGGGGATTAGTTTCCAAGGATTAAAATTTCAGGGACACATTTCAACCATTTCAGAAAGATAAAAACTAAGGAAAATAGCCACAACGTGCTGAGGTCATGATTCATTAAGTTACTTATGCCTCAGGTTTTAGGTTAGAAATCGGGGCTCAGAGAGAGTGACATACTAAGATCACCACACTAGTCAGTGTGTCACCAAAGCCCTTAGAGCCCTTAGCACACAGCTAGAAGTAGTGGCACAGGTTTGTAATCCCAGCACTTGGGAGGTGGAAATACAAGGGTCAGGTCTTCAAGGTCACATCCTGGGCTGCTATGTAGCGAGGCCAGCTTGGGCTCCATGAAACCAAACCAGACAAAGGCATTTAGTATGTTCTCTGTGGACTGAGTGACCAATGTGTCATTCGGAAATCTATCTGAACCTCAGCAGCTGTTGTCAGTGCTTGGAATTGGGGAAATATGTCTGGGAACAAGCCATGTACATGCGGTCAGAACGTGTGTGTTTCTCCCATGTCTGCAGCTCTTGCGGGGAGGAGTCCATGCTGATTGGATTAAGGGTCTCTGAGCTGGGATATCCTGTCCAAATGAGGTCCAGAGTCTGAGTTGAAGAAGACTTCATCCTGTGGCTGGACGAAGTACCTTTGCATGAGTGTCAGGCACCCCATGGGGCAGACCCAGATAGTGCAGGATGGGGCAGAGTGGAGGCCCAAGAGGGAGATGCCCAGGCTGCACCTATGATCCTGAGACATATGATGTGTGTGTGCTGGATAGCTTCAGTTGTCAAGTTGATATGCCTTGAGGGAACCTCGAGTGGGGAATTGCTTCTATTGGACTGGCATGTCTGTGAGGCCTTTTCTTGATGCTTGAGTGACGTGGAAGCACCCAACCCACTGTGGATGGTGCTGCCCCAGGGCAGGTGGTCCTGTGTTCTATAATAAAACAGGCTGAGCACAGGCCAGAGGAGCAAGCCAGGAAGCAGTGTTCCTCCATGGCTGTGCTTCAGTTCCTGTCCCGTCTCCCCTCCATGATGAACTGTAAGCTGAAGGTGAAATATACCCTTTCCTCCCCATATTGGCTTTGTGTTGTCAGTGCTTTATCTCAGCAACAGAAACCAAAGTAGGACAATGTTGCAGACACCTTGCTAGAGAGACAGATGGACAGGCAGACACACACACCCCACTTTGTGCTCCTTTAGATAGGCCACAGGGTTGTTCACACAGGTCGGGTCCTTTCATATCCCAGGAGTCCTCACACTTCCCAGGCTGCTGGCATCATCCAAGCTCTGATCTTTGAGCCAGCAGGGCCAGGTCCATGTGGCACACCAACCATCCACAATACCAGGCCTGAGCTGTCTCAGGGTAAGCACTTGAGATTTCTGAAAAAGCTACCGAGTATGTGGCTCACTCCTGTAATCCCAACACTGGAGAAGGTAAGGCAGGAGGTTGGTGAGGACTTCCAGACAGACCTGGACAGGATAGTGGATCTTGTCTCTCAAAACGACAGCAGCAACAACAAAGATTTGTGAGAAAGATGGATTCATGCTTTCCTTCATTCTTTTATCTACCCCTGCCTGCTGGTCTTGTGCACTCTCTTGCTGGGGCCTCCCGGGGCCAGCGAAGCTAAGAGCTCCCTCCCTGCCTGGCCCTCCTCCACTCACCCTTATGCCCCTGCTAAGTGCACAAAGCCCAGCCACAAGCCAAGTAGGCAGCCCCTCCTCTGCCAAGCAGGGTCAGGTCCATGGACCTGCCCAGGTGCACTCCCCCAGGACATTCTGTTTTTCTCTTTGCTCCCTGTCCTGAGCACGTGTCTCAGGTCGGATGCTTATGAAACTCTGTTGAGTTCTTCCTTCCCCAGGTCCCTGATGGCCTAGTGCCCAGAGCCTGGCTTTGGTGAGGCTGGGACAGAAAGCTCTCAGCCCTGCTGACACCAACCAGCCTCAAACTGGGAGGGAGGCCAGGTTCACTGTCTATTGACTCAGATAAAACTGCTGCAGCAGTAGAGGGATCCCAGTGGCTGGCTAGGGGGTCTCTGCCAAGCCGCTTCACTGTGGAATGGTAAGAGCTCAATAAATGTAGTTACTAGAAAAATCAGTGGCAGAGTAAGAAGTGCAGTGCACAGTGAGTGTGTCAGCACGTCCAATGATTTCATCCAAATAGCTGACAGGCCTGTGGGGGTGCATGTGAGTTCAAGTCACAGTGCATCCTGGGATATCATCACATGCTTACCCAACTTGTATCTGATTTATGTCAGAATGCTTCTATCTGGGAGGTTGAATGGGACTACTGTTCACCTCTGTCAATGAATAGCATTCCAGGGTGACCTTCAGAGGGTCTTTGAGCACCTGACAGGGGCTGTAGTTGGTGTTCATCTGAATAGATACATGTGCTGCCTGTGTCTGTGGACCTCTTGGGGGTGTTTGGGGGTATGCTATAGTATTAGCAGGTGGTGAATTGGTAGACCTTGTGGGGTTGTTTTTCTACCTGTGGGTGCCGGAGGCGTGGGACAGTCTGGATTTGCACAGCTTTGGTTCAGATTTTAAGCCTTCTGGCTCTGCAGTCTTAGGCAGGATGTTTACATACATTATGCTCTGCCTTTTGTGAACTGGACATGGGGGATATAAATACCCAAATATCTATAAAGTACTGAGGACAGAATCTGGTCCAGGCAGGATGGGTTACATATGCCACAGGGTCTCGTATATCCTAGGCTGGCTTCAGACTCACTGTGCAGGCAAGGATGACTTAGAATTTCCTGATTCTCCTGCCTCCACGTCTTGAGTGCTCTGATCACAGGCATGCAGGGCCACACTTGGTTTATGATGTGCTAAGGATCGAACCCAGGGCTTGGTGCATGCTAGGTAAGCACTCTCCCAACTGAGCTACATCCCCAACCTGTATGCTGATACCATGTGCTGCCTTCTGGATCTGTCTGTCTGTTTGTGATACAACACTGCATCAACCCCTTACAGTGATTACCCTGGTCTCTTGTCACAGTCTGTCGGCAGGACTGTCCATTCCTCTAGACGTGAGTTGCTAGAGGGCAGGTTCTATCTGTTTATCTCTACTTTTAACCTGTGTGGCCTGGCTTTCTCTCTTTCACAATAGCTTGAATTTATTCCAGGCACTAGGTGAAGCTCTTGATATTTTCAAACAGTTTCAGTGAATTAGTATCCTTGTTATCCTTTTTTAGAGAAAAGACCAAAACAAAACCAAAGCCACAACAGAAAAACTTGCTTACGCCAGGGTGCGGTACATACCTTATAATTCCAGCACCCAGGAGACAGAGGCTGGGGGACAATGAATCAAACCAGCCTGAGCAGCGTCCCAGAAAATAAAAACAAGAGGCTGGAGAAATGGCTCGGCGGTTGAGTACTTGCTTCTCTTCCAGAGGACCAGAGTTGGGCTCTCAACACCCACATCCAGTGGCTGACCAGTTACAGGCTCATTGACCTGTAATGAGCCATTTCCAGAGGATCTGATGCCTTTTTCATGAGTACCCACACACATCACATGTCACACACAGAAATACATATACAGAAACAGATCTTTAAAAAGTGAAAAAATTAAAAATGAAACAAAAGCAAAAACAAATTCAGAGACATTGAGAAATTCCCGAGGTTCAGTGTCAAGAACCCTGGCTTACGGACTCACCCTAGATAGAAAATTTGGGGGAGAGCCTACGGAAGGCCGTAGCTCCCTCCACCTCCGCTGCCCAGAGCTGCTTGTCTCCGTCTCACTTTCCTTCCCCTTTACTCGGCTGCCCACTGACTCCCAAGCTCAACCTGTTTGGCTCCCTGCCCCACCAGAAGTCAGTCAGGCATGCAGAGCATCCTCTATGAGACTGCCTTGGAGTTAGGCAGAAAGGGTTTTCTGAAAGGACCCAGTGCCATGGATTTACAGGGTGAGCTGGGGAAGAGATAGCCGCCTTTGGGTGGTGTTCTGCTTGAGAGCTCTGGCTACTGTGTTAAAGAGACAGAGCAGGCTGAGGTGTGACTCAGTGGCAGAGTGTGCCCGTGGCGCTAGGTGCAATGCCCCATACTAAAAAAGAAAGGAAAAAGATGGCCCACTGTCTAGGACCAGCTCCAGTCTCTGGAGGATGGATAAAAGCTTCCCTCTCAGGTCAAACAAGCAAAGGAGCTGTGATAACACTGAAAAAACACCAGGGGGAGCCAGAGGCAGCTCAGCCTCCCGGCACTCAGCCCTGTGGTGTCTGCTGTTGGGAGGAATATTCCAAGGTCAGTAGTTCAAGGTCAAATCTTCTACATTTCACAAGCCAGGCATGGTAGTATATATCTATAATCTCAGCACTGGCAGGCTAAGGCAGAGAACAGGAGTTCAAGGCTGTCCTATATTACATATCGCGTTCGAGACCAACCTGGGCTACATGAAACCAACCCTGTCAACAGTGCCCCCCAAAACTCCTGGGAAGCCGTAGACATGTGATTTCCCCTCTCTGGCTATTAGTTATACACCTGTAGAGAAAATAACCTTTTTCTCGAATGGTTATCTTGGGGGTTGAATGAGAATAAAGGGCATCAGCACACAGCCTATCCCCGAGAAGTCCAATCCCCATCCACCATCACCCCCAACCAGAGGCTTGGAAGCAGAGTCAATGTCCATCCCAGCTATTTATTGACAAAAGAGGTGGGATAGAAGGGGAGAGGAACAAGGGACGCTGGAGGGCACTTGAGGCACAAGGGTGGTCTGGGCGGGCCTGAGGACCTCCCCCTCCCCAGGAAGCCCTCTAGGCTGGCAGGGGTGGGGTTAGTGGAGTGTCCAGCTGGCTTGGAACACCCCCTAGTGGCAAAACACAGGGGCTGGGCTTCTGAGACATTTGTAAGTCAGGGTGAGGACCGGTGGGTATAGGTGACTTAGTTTTCTTTTATACTTCTGTATGTGTTTATTTAATGTCTATGTGTGAATGTGGGCAAGTCAAGTGAGAGGATGATTCCCAGAGGTCTTCTACCATGTGGGTCCTAGATGTCAAACTCAGGTCCTTGTCAAGCCTTCTAATAAGGCCCTTTACCTACGGAACCATCTTGCTAGCCTTGAAGGACAGTTCTTTTTTTTAATATTCTATTTTATTATTATTATTATTATTTTTATTTCTGTATGTGTATGAATGTACTGTCTGCATGCAAGTGTGTGCACCCGTGTCGTGCAATGCCGCGGAGGTCAGAAGAGGGTGTCGGATTCCCCTGAAACTGGAGTTCTCCTGGAATTGGAGTTTCAGTCAGTTCTCGGCCACCATGTGGGTGCTGGGGATCGAACCCAGGCCCTCTGTAAGAGCGGTCGGCGCTCTTAACCGCTAGGCCATCTCTCCAGCCCCTTAATATTCTATTTTATGTGTATGAGTGTATTGCCTGCATGCATGTAAGTGCACTCGTGTCGTGCAATGCCGGAAGAGCTCAGAAGAAGACAATGGATTTCCCTGGAACTGGAATTACTGATGGTTGTTAGCTACCACGTCGGTGCTGGGACTCAAACTCAGGTCCTTTGCAAGAGCAGAGTGCTCTTAACTGCTGAGCCACCACTTCAGCCCCCATGGAAGGGCAGTTCTTGGATGAGTTTGTCCCTATCCTGAGGAGGGGTGAGAACTTGAGAATGAGACCTGATGGGGGGGGAGCTACTCAGGTCCTAGAGAGAAGGGCCCTGCTGAGAGGAGGGAGTCAGGGTGATGAGGGTGAGGTGTGCCAGGAGAGAAAGCATCTGATTTCCCCAGCCTCCAGCTTATGAGTCCCACTTGGGCTGGCTGGTCTGCACAGAAGTCAGCCTAAAGGGGCTGCTGGTGGCGACAAGAGCCATGATTGGCTGCTGGCATTGTTGAAGAGAGGAGACAGCTGCTCTGGCTGATCCTGGAAGACCTGCTCACGACTGTCAATTTCAGCAGCCAAAGGCTCTGCCCTGGTATCATCACTCAGCCAACCCGACGACGCAGCCAAGAAGAGGCAGACGTCCAGCAGGATCCCAGCTGCCCCACACAGCGCTACGCCTGCCAGGCGGCAGGTGCCCAGGGCTTGGTTGTAGTCAGCTGCTGGATCATCTAGCATCTGGAACTTACCATCACTGACGAGCTCTAGTTTGGGAGGCACCGCATAGCCGGTGGTCAGGGCTGCTATACCCAGCAGCAGAAGCAAGGCTCCTGAGGACAGGGTGATCTGAGGAGAGGCAGACAGAGCGGGAAGCAGCTAGGCAGACAGAGCGGGAAGCAGCCAGGCAGACAGAGCGGGAAGCAGCCAGGCTCAGCTACAGTCCAGGGTCATAGGATAGTGAGGTGGGCATCACAGAACATGCCTGTGGGAACCGAACTGACAGTGCTGACTGGAACCCAGGGCTTGCAGGTAACAGGAGCAGAAACTCTACCATTGGTCTGTAACTTCAACTCTTTTTTTAATTTTAGTTTGAGACAGGTGTTATAAGTTACACAAGTTGGTCTGAAACTATCTACATAGCACAAGCTGGCCTCAAAGTTGCCTCTCAAATGCTGGAATTACAGTTGTGGGTTACCATGTCCAGCCTAGCGAGGGGTCCTCTCAGCAACCTTCAGTCCCCTCCATCATTATTTGGGTCCCATTTTTATTTTATTTTATTTTTTTTTTTATTTTTATTTTTTGGTCTTTTCGAGACAGGGTCTCCCTGTAGCCCCAGCTGTCCTGGAACTCACTCTGTAGACCAGGCTGGCCTTGAACTCACAAAGATCCGCCTGCCTCTGCCTCCCAAGTGCTAGGATTAAAGGCGTGCGCCACCACGCCCGGCTGGGTCCCATTTTTATTATTTCCAGTGACTATTGTATATAAGGATGTGCACAGATGCATGTAGAGGTCAGAGGTCACCTGCCATATTTTTCCTCACCTACCTTGTTTTTTGAAATGGACTTAATGATTAGGCTAGGCTGGCTGGCTGGCAAGTCCCAGAGATCTTCCTGTTTCTGTCTTCCCAGCTGGGATCAGGTGTGCACACCACCAGGCCCAGCATCTTTACAGAGGAGCTGGGGATGGAACTTGGGTCACTGTACTTGCAGGTTGAGCACGTCACTGACTGAGACCTATCCTCAGCCTCTAGGGTCCTTTCCACCCTCTTTGCTGGGCTAATGTCCACTCTGCTCAGATTTCCCCTCGAAACCTCCCTTCCTCTGCGACACCTTCCAGGACACTTCCAGCTTAGGCAAGTGTCTTGCTCTCTGCACAGACATGTGCCAACTCGCCCTCAATGCACTCACCTCAGAGCACACTGCGATGTGGATCTGGTTCTTAGCACCACTGGGCTGAGCCTCACGAGTGTAAAGACAGCATGTGTTGTTTCACTAAACACAGCCTGAAAAACTAAATAAACCAGGCATAAGAGACTTTAAATTTGAGGCTAGGGAGATGGTTCAGTTGGTTAAGTGCCTTCCACGCAAGGATGTGACCTGAGTTTGGACCCCCCTAGAACCCATATAAAAAAGCTGGGTTTGGCTGCATACATCTGTAACCCGTGTGCTGCAGGGTAGGGACAGGTGGATCCCCAGAGTTGGCCAGCCAGCCAGTCTTATCCAATTGGTGAATGCCAGGTTCAGCAAGAACATTTGTCTCAAAAGATAAGATTGGGGGCTGGAGAGATGGCTCAGTGGTTAAGTGTGCTTGCTGCTCTTACAGAGGACTGGAGTTCAGTTCCCAGCTCCCATATCGGGTGCCTCACAACCACCAGTGACTCTAGCTCCAGGATCCTACACCTTCTGATCTCTAGACATATGTGAGGCACTCCCTCCACATACACATTAATAAAAAAATCAATCTTAGGCCAGGCGTGGTGGTGCATGTTTTTAATCCCAGCACTCAAGAAGCAGAGGCAGGTGTATCTCTGTGAGATTGAGGCTGGCCTACATAGCTAGTTCCAGGCCAGCTTGGGCTACAGGGAGACCCTGTCTGAAAAACACCAATAATAATAATAATAATAATAATAACAAATATTTTAAAAATAGATAAGGTGGAGAGCAACAGTGGAAGGCACCCAACACCTACTTCTGCCTCCACATGTATGCACAAATGCACATATACAAATATGTACACATAGGGCGACATGGCTCAGCATGTAAAGGTGCTTGCTATGCATGCTGGGCAATCTGAGTCAGATCCCTGGAACCCATATACAGTTAGAAGGAGAGAATCGATTCCACAAAGTTGTCCTTTGACCTTTACATGTGCACCGTGACACATACACACATCCCCATGTATACACACACATATACATAAATAAAATTTAAAGAAAGAGTTCTTAAATTCTGTGTCTTCAAGAGCTAGTAATAAGAAAACGCGAGCTGGATCTGGTGCCTCAGACATCCCAGCTAGTTGGGAGCCTGGGGCAGGAAAATGACAGTGAGTTCAAGGCCAGCCAAGGCAACTTAGTGAGACCTTGCTTGAAAAGGACAAATAAAGAGGGCCAGAGCTATAGCTCACTGGTAAAGTGGCAGAGAGCTTTGCCCAGGATGCTTAAGTACAGTCCCTAGTACCACAAAACGAGTTCTGTTTGTTTTTAGATAGGGTTTTTTTCTGTATAAATTTTTTCCCCTGCCTTTACTGCCTAAATTCTGGTTAAAATACATAAATACACACCTCATTCTGGAAGTCTTGCCTGATCACCCCGGGTACTGACACTGCATCCTCCACACACCTCATCTAAGGTTAGGCAAGCTGGTCCCTCTGCACAGTTTGACACCCTGTCTTCCCAGCAGAGTGGAGCCCTTTGATAGCAGAATGAGGCACCCTCTACTTCCTATCCTCTACTTCCTACCCTCTACTTCCTACCCTCCACTTCCTACCCTCTTCTTCCTACCCTCCACCTCCTACCCTCTACTTCCTACCTTCCACTTCCTACCCTCTGCTTCCTACCCTCTACTTCCTACCCTCCACTTCCCACCCTCTACTTCCCACCCTCCACTTCCCACCCTCCACTTCCCACCCTCCACTTCCTACCCTCCACTTCCTACCCCCTACTTCCTACCCTCCACTTCCTACCCTCCACTTCCTACCCCCTACTTCCTACCCTCCACTTCCTACCCTCCACTTCCTACCCTCCACTTCCTACCCTCCACTTCCTACCCTCTACTTCCTACCCTCCACTTCCTACCCTCCACTTCCTACCCCCTACTTCCTACCCTCCACTTCCTACCCTCTACTTCCTACCCTCCACTTCCTACCCTCCACTTCCTATCCTCTACTTCCTACCCTCCACTTCCTACCTTCCACTTCCTACCCCCTACTTCCTACCCTCTACTTCCTACCCTCCACTTCCTACCTTCCACTTCCTACCCCCTACTTCCTACCCCCTACTTCCTACCCTCTACTTCCTACCCTCCACTTCCTACCCTCCACTTCCTACCCTCTACTTCCTACCCTCCACTTCCTACCCCCTACTTCCTACCCTCCACTTCCTACCCTCCACTTCCTACCCTCCACTTCCTACCCTCTACTTCCTACCCTCCACTTCCTACCCTCTACTTCCTATCCTCTACTTCCTGCCTTTCCTATAGCATTTAGCTGAGGACTATGCCTACTGCAGTGACTACTGAACAGCAACTCTCTCTGGCTGTTTAGAGCAGCAATTTTTTCTCTCACATCTCCCCACTGCCGCCAATGGTACCCCAAAGTGGGAAACCACAGTAAGATGTAGGTGAGATGAACTTCACTTCCTGCCACGGTAGTTCCTCTCTGTGGTCATAGCAATTAGCTCAAAGCTGGCAAGTGGCCAAATCACATAAGAATATCTAGGAACAAAAGGCTTTCTTTCCTTTTTTTAAAATTTCTTCTTTGTTTTTACTGCATTTAATTAATTTTGAGATAGAATCATTCTCTATTACCCAGACTGGCCTCGAACTCATGATCCTCCTACCTCAGGCTCCCAAGGGGGCCACTATACCTGGCCTGTTTGAGACAGGGTTTCCCTATGTAACCTATGCTGACCTCTATCTAATTTCTGGCTGTCCTAGATCTTTCCTTTCCTTCCTTCTTTCCTTCTTTCCTTCTTTCCTTCTTTCCTTCTTTCCTTCCTTCCTTCCTTCCTCCTTTCCTTCCTTCTTTCCTCCCTCCCTTCCTTCCTTCCTCCTTTCCTTCCTTTCTCCTTCCCTCTCTCCCTCCCTCCTCCCTCCCTCCCTCCCTCTCTCCCTCCCTCCCTCCCTCCCTTCCTTCCTTCCTTTCCTTCTTTCTTTTGACAAGGTCTCATGTAGCTCAAGCTGGCCTCAAATTCACTAGTGTAGTCAAGTATGACCCTGAAACCTGGATGCTCCTACTTTGACCTTCCCAGTGCTAGGTTTATGTGGCGCTGGGATCAAGCCCAAGGCTTGGTGAACGCTAGGCAAGCACTCTACCAACTGAGCTCCATCCCCAGAGCTCCCCTAGACCTTCTCTTTCTCCATATAAGCTACAGAATTAGTTTGTTGATACTGCCAAATAATTTTCTAGGACTCTGATTGGAATTGTGTTGAATCTACAGGCAGGTTGGTTGTTCTACAGAATGACATCTTGGCAATATTGATGCTTCCTGTCCAAGAATTTTTGTACTTTTTGTATACTGTACAAATTCTGTTAAATTTCTGCTTAATTTTCTCTCCTTTTATGGGAACTGCTAATAGAAAAGATAATGCATTTTTAATTGCTGGCTATTCTCCATTGTTTCTTTTCTGAAGAAAATACAGGAGGAGGGCTGGGGATGCAGGCGTAGGAACCACTCTTTTGGCCTTACCTTCCAACACAACGAGGAGCAGGGCTGGTGGGGACACTGGACTTGGCGTCCTTCTGGACCTTCGCTGAGAGCAGTACCAACATAATCCATATAGGAGATGTGCGGATAGGAGTGGATGCCATACCGCTTGCCTTCCTCCATGTTGGGGCCACATACACATGAGCGAGTGCTGCTCAGCATCATGGATCCCTGTGGGCACGAGGTGCGGAGGGAGGTCAACAGGGCCTGCCATGGTGGCGCTCAAAAGCCCTGGCCTTTTGGAATACTCTCCTGTCTTTCCCTAAGTACTCCATGAAGGAGTGAGTCACTGTCATGACGCATGGCTCTGTGAGTGCCCATCCATCATCCGCATGGCACTGTGAGTGCCCATCCATCATCCACATGGCTCTGTGAGTGCCCATCCATCATCCACATGGCACTGTGAGTGCCCATCCATCATCCACATGGCTCTGTGAGTGCCCATCCATCCATCCACATGGCTCTGTGAGTGCCCATCCATCATCCACATGGCTCTGTGAGTGCCCATCCATCATCCACATGGTACTGTGAGTGCCCAACTATCCATCCACATGGCACTGTAAGTGCCCATCCATCATCCACATGGCACTGTGAGTGCCCATCCATCATCCACATGGCTCTGTGAGTGCCCATCCATCCATCCACATGGCACTGTGAGTGCCCATCCATCATCCACATGGCTCTGAGTGCCCATCCATCCATCCACATGGCACTGTGAGTGCCCATCCATCCATCCACATGGCACTGTGAGTGCCCATCCATCATCCACATGGCACTGTGAGTGCCCATCCATCCATCCATCCACATGGCTCTGTGAGTGCCCATCCATCCATCCACATGGCTCTGTGAGTGCCCATCCATCCATCCACATGGCACTGTGAGTGCCCATCCATCCATCCACATGGCTCTGTGAGTGCCCATCCATCCATCCACATGGCTCTGTGAGTGCCCATCCATCCATCCACATGGCACTGTGAGTGCCCATCCATCCATCCACATGGCACTGTGAGTGCCCATCCATCCATCCACATGGCACTGTGAGTGCCCATCCATCATCCACATGGCTCTGTGAGTGCCCATCCATCCATCCACATGGCACTGTGAGTGCCCATCCATCCATCCACATGGCTCTGTGAGTGCCCATCCATCCATCCACATGGCTCTGTGAGTGCCCATCCATCCATCCACATGGCTCTGTGAGTGCCCATCCATCCATCCACATGGCTCTGTGAGTGCCCATCCATCCATCCACATGGCACTGTGAGTGCCCATCCATCCATCCACATGGCTCTGTGAGTGCCCATCCATCCAACCACATGGCTCTGTGAGTGCCCATCCATCCACATGTTTACTCCGGAGGTCACCCAGCAGCTTGTGGGGGCTCTGGAGCCTCACTGCTAGTCCTGGTCTCAGATCCACCAGTTCCTTCAGAGTACTTTACATGCTTGTACTGACTTGGCAGACCCTCAACTTCTTTGTAAAATAGGACTAATAATGAGACAGGTTTCATTCAGGGAGCTATTGTGATTACTATGGCACTTTCATATTTTATTCATTATTACTATTTCTATTACTTGTAGTGGTATCGTGATATGTGCATATGTGTGCAAGTGAGTGGGACTCGTGGAGGGACAGAGGACAACTTTCAGGTATCACCTCTTTCCTTCTACCATGTGGGTCATGGGTACTGAACTCAGATCATGAGGCTTGGTGGCAAACTTCTTTTTTTTTATTTTATTTATTTATTTTTATTTTTATTTTGTATTATTTCTTTATGTGTATGAGTGTACTGTCTGCATGTACATTGGTGCACCCGTGTTGTGTTGTGCAATGCCATGGAGGTCAGAAGAGGGCGTCGGATTCCCCTGGAACTGGAGTTAAAGACGGTTCTTAGCTGCCATGTGGGTGCTGGGGATCGAACCCAGGTCCTCTGCAAGAGCAGTCAGTACTCTTAACTGCTGAGCCGTCTCTCCAGCCCCCTATTTATTTATTTTTTTATGTGTATGAATTTACTGTCTGCATGTAGGTTTGTGCACCCGAGTCGTGCAATGTTGTGGAGGTCAGAAAAGGGTGTTGGATTCCCCTGGAACTGGAGTTAAAGATGGTTCCCAGCCACCACGTGGGTGGTGGGGATCGAACCCGGGTCCTCTGCAAGAGCAGTCGGCGCTCTTAACCGCTAGGGCGGCAAGCTTCTTTATTCTGAGTGGGGTCCCTGGCCCCTAGTCTGTGCTTTCGTTATTATTTTCATTCTCAGTTTGGGGGGGCCTCATGTTTGGTATGTGAGGTCTGCGTCTCCCTCTCCTTAAAACCTCACTTGCCAGGACCTCTTCTGGGGGTAATTGTCATGGCTGATATCTGTCCAGTTGTGCAGGAGTTCCCAAACTGCATGGTCCTAAAGGCCTCCTCAAGGCTGACTTTCCATAGCCTGCAAGTCCCAGGAATTTTTGACTCCACAAGAGCTGAAACTCACCGGCCCTCAGAATTAGAGGCTTTTGGGCTTGCTGTCCTCTAGAGTTTCAGGAAAAACTATTTAGGAATCCACAAAAGGAGACCACCTGAGACCTTGGGGATGGAAGGAACCTGTGTTCATCCAGGGGCTGGGAAGCACTGGGCCTCCCTCCCAGGACCCTTAGCCCCACTGGGCAGGTTCAAACAAAAGAAAACCAACCGTCCTGGAGAGTAAGGTAGATCTAGGACCCCTCTCACCTTCAATTAGTATGACCCTCAGATCCGTGCATACACATTCACCAGTGCATCCCTCCAATACACACAGACACATGGACGCACGCCCAAATGTACACATGAGTACTGATACACACACACACACACACACACACACACACACACACTGAGTGGAGGTGCTTTTAGCCACCCTTCTGAGGCATGCACGAGCACAGGAGTCAGGAGTGCTTGTTCGTACGTACGGGATGACTACCCGCCTCACAGTTCATGGAAAGGAAGAAAATAAAGGGAGGACTTTTACTTTTAACGACAGAAACTGGTGACAGAAAAAAGGCCAGACAACAGCAGAGCAGGGAAGAGGGAAGGGGCGGGGCAGAGTCGGCGGTGGGCGTGGCCAGCACCGAGCCGGACTGGAAGGAAAATGAATGGGGGCCGCGGGCTGTGGGAGCCTCCCCCGCCCAGCGTAGGGAAGGGGGCCCGGCTGTCCGGGAGGCGCTCTGGGACAATAGGCCCGAGCCGGCCCCGCCCCTTCGAGTTATGCTCACCCCGCCTCCAAACGCATCCAGCTCTGGGTCGCGGGGGCACCGGAGAAGGAAGGTGACCTTGACTGAGCCTACCCCTTTGTCGGGCCCCTCCCCCTCCCATCTCCTGGTGGCCGGGAGGAGGTCCGGGTGGGGGTAGGGAAGCAGGGTGCGACAGGATGCTGAGGAGCCCCGCTGGGTTGTCATGGGAACCGCTAGAAAGGCGTCCCTACCCCGCCAGGGGTGGGACTTGGCTGGAAGCGCACGGGGCTAGAGGAGGGGGCTGCAGGATGCTCTGCGGAGGCGGAGGGGACCGCAGGGAAGCGTGACAAGGGGGGGACGACCGAGCCTGGGAAGAATCCTCCTGAGGGATGGCTAGGGAATGAGAACCCCCGCCCCTCTCCCTAGCCTGACCACCCCTGGGGCGAAATGAACGGCGTCCTTACCTCGGAGGGAAGCTGGGGCACCGCGGAAAGGGAATGGGTTTTAGGGAGGGGCGGGTGATCTTGTCCTTTGAAGGCGCGGCCCAGTCTGCGAACCCTGGGGTGTCGAGGACCATAATGCTGGATCTCTGTCCCCCTACTCCCCAACCCCGAGGATCGCGCACATACGTCCCACCTCCGTTGGGACGTAGCCTGGGCTGGGGACACGGGTGGGGAGTGGAGGCTCTCTGGATCCGCGGAGTCAGCGGGGCAGGGGTCGGGCCGCGTGGAGCCGGGGCTGAGCTCACCTAAGGGCTTGCTGTCTCCGAGGAGGGAGCAGAAGCTGCTGGAACTGGAGCGGAGCGAGCCGGGTTTACTTCGCGCCTGCGCCGCAGTCTGGGCTGGGGGCGGAGGGAGCTATGGGTTGGGGTGGGGGCGCTGTGCCTCCAGCCGGACGGGGGGGGGGGCGGGGGCGGCTGGTTCTGCAGTCTGCAGTCCCGGACAGAGCCCCAGCCACTGTCGTCTCCTGAGTTCCAGTCTCCCCTTCTAAGGGAGCAGGGTCTTCATAGGGACCCTAGTATCTCCCAGAGCAGCCTACGGTCCTCGGAACCCTCAGCCATCATTCCCATCACTCCTCAGACCCAACTCCTCTATCTCCTCACTGTACCCTCAGACCCTCCTCTCGGTCTTCATCCCTCATGGAGCCCCCAACCCATGTAGAAAACTCACATTGCGTGCTGGGAATGTACCTCTCAGTTGGTAGAGTGCTTAGGCAAAACATACCAAGTCCTGGGTTCTATCTCTGCATATTTGCCTGTAATCCCAGCACTCCAGAGGTGGAGGCAGGAGGAATTCATGGACATTCTCAGTTACATCCTTAGTTCCGCACCATCCTGGGGCTACATGAGACCATATCTAATAAAAAAATAAGAGAGATGGTTCAGGGGTTAAGAGCACCAGTTGCCAACACCCACATGGTGGCTAACAAAAGGCCCTAACAATAGTTCGAGGGGATCCGGCGCCCTCTTCTGACCTCAGTGGGCATTGCATGGCATGGGTGCACTTACACACAGGCAATACACTAACACATGAAATAAAAATAAAAGATTTTTAGAATAAATACAATGTAGGCCTCAAGCCTGCCTTGGAGATGCACACCTGTACTATCAGCAATGGAGGCTGACGCAGGAGAATCTCTGGGCTACATAGCAAGACCTTGTCTCAAAACAAACAAACGCACACCATCCACCCTCACCAAGAGTCCACTCTCTGTAAGGTCACTAATCCATATCTTTTGTTGAAACCTATTGGGAAATCCTTCCCAATATTAGAGAGCCCCTACACTCACTGAATTCCTCACCTCCTTCAAGCCTCACCCTTTCCTCTTTGAGTCCCTACCCCTAGCTAAAAATCAGTCCCTCTTACCTTGAGATGGGAATCTGGCTGGAGGAAGAGGAGTTCTTGGAAAAATGCCCCTTTCCTTTTGGAAGGCCACAGACTCTTACTTTCCTTCCAGTTTAGCTGGTCTTGCTGTGGGCAGTATTTATCAGTGGCATTCCCTTGGAGAATCAACCTTTGCCAGGCCATCTACTTTATGTCTTTTTCCTGGGCTCACCCATTTGCTGTGTGGTTCTGAAAGAGAATTATCTCTCTGATCCTCACCAGAGACCATTGCTCAAACATATCTTCGTGTCTTCATCATCTCTCTGTGCTGGAGGCTGGGGACACAGGGATAAGTGAGCCATGAAAGGTGGCACTGTTGTTCTTTTCAACAGCAGACCCCTAAGCCGCCCATAAGTGCTTTACTGAGTAGATGGCAGTATTTACTGAGGACTAATAATAGCCAAAATGATGATCATTATGTGTTTAAGTGTTTTATATGCATTACAGTACTTGGTAAATTCAATGCTCATGTGGAAGAGCGCCATACAGGGGACAGGACAGAGCAGATCCAAGGGTGGTTGATAGTGTCATGGGGGCGGGATGGATGAATTTCCAGAAGCAATGGGAAGATACGATATCAAATGCATAGTAAGTGGGCTAGCCTTGAGCCAGGGAAGTTGTGATGGTTTATTTTCTTTAAGAATATTTTAAAATTTTATGTGTATGAGTGTTTTGCCTGCATACATGTATGTGCATCATGTGTGTGCCTGGTCCCCACACGGGCCAGAAGAGGGCATCAAATCCCCTAGAACTGGAGTTACAGAGCCTTGTAAGCTACTATGTGGGTGCTGGGAACTGAACCTGGCTCCTCTGCAAAAGCACCCAGTGCTTTTAACCACTGAACCATCTTTCCAGCCCTAGTATAGTGGTTTATATTGACTGTCAACTTGACAAGATCAAGAATGAACCACCTTGAAGACAAATCTCTGGGCATGTTTGTGAGGGGTGATCTAGATTAGGTTCGTTGAAATGGGAAGATACACCCTATGTGTGGGCAGCTCCATTCCCTGGCCTGGGGTCCTGGACTGCAGGAAAAGAAAGCTAGCTGACCCCTAGCATTCATCCCTGTACTTCCTGACTCTGGACACAGTGTCACCGGCCACCCCAAGCTCCTGCCACTGTGACTTCCCTGCAAGGATGGGCTGTACCCTAGGATGGGGAGCCAAAAGAAATCTTTTTTTTTTCTTTTGGTCTTTTTGAGACAAGGTCTCCCTTTACTCCCAGCTGGCCTGGAGCTCGCTATGTAGACCAATCTTTCCTTGAACTCACAGAGATCTTCCTGCCTCTGCCTCCCAAGTGCTGGGATTACAGGTGTGCACCATCACGCCGGCCAAAGAAACCCTTTCTTAAGTTGCTTTTGCCAAGTACTTTGTTACAGCAACATATAAAGTCACTAATACAAAAGGAGTGCTCCATAATACTTCATCCTCTGCCATGTGGGCAGAAGGAAGGTGCCCGCTAGGAAGAGAGGCAGTGCGATGGTTGAGCTGAAATCAGTGGTGCAAAGACCCAGCTTTGAATCTTAGTTCTGCCACTTGCAGTTCGTAAGGGCTTCACCACTCTGGGCATAAGGCTCTGTCTGTAAAATAGGGGTTAAGTATTTGTCTCACAAAGGGTTTGAAAGAGTGCTTATACTAAGACGTCCAAAGCCCCTGAGGTAGAGTAAGAACTCAGCCAGCCACTGTTGTTATGACCGGTGTTCTTCACCTTAAAGCTGAGTAGGTCAGAAAGTTTGGTGGTGTGACACCTGACTAGCTGTCTGCCCCAGAGGAGCCAGAGGCATTATCTAGTGAGAAAGGGGATGGCTTAGGTTCAAGAGGAAGCTTAGAAAGGATGGTGAAGCAGAAACAAAAATCCAGGCTGGTATGTTCTACGTGGAGTCGCAGCTACTTGGGAGGTTGAGGATTAAGCCTAGGAGTCCAGTAGTTCAAAGCCAGAAACACAGGGAGAAAAAAAAGTTGTCATGTGTGGTAACTCACGTCTTTAACCCCAGCACTCGGGAGGCAGAAGCAGGTGGATCTCTGTGAGCTCAGGGCCAGCCTGGTTTACCTGTGAGTTTCAAGCCAGCTAGGGCTACAGGGAGACCCTGTCTCAACAATAAAAAAAAAAAAAAAAAAAAAAGTCCACATATTATACCATTCCGTTTATGTGAAATATCAGAGGTGGCACATCCATGGTCAGAAAACAGATTATGGTTGTCCAGGTCTAGGGGAGAAGGGAGTAGGGAGTTCCCAAGTAAAGGGTTTCCTTTGGGAGTGATCACAGTACTCTGGAACAAGATATCTGAAATGCCACTAATGACAAATTTTATGTTTTGTGTGTTTTGCAACGATTTTCAAACAGTAGTGAAGGGGCTGAAGAGATGGCTCAGTGTTTAGGAGCACACACTACTTTTGCAGAGGACCTGAATTAGGTTCCCAGAATACACAGCACCTCACAACCACCAGGAGATCTGATGCCTTCTTCTGGCCTCTTTGGGCATTGCATGCATGTGCACAAACCCACACAGGGAAACACACACACACTATTGACAGGTTTTATTTTGCTTGATTTTTGTTTTTGCGACTCATATTCCAGGTCAACCAAGGATGGTTGTTATATATTTATTTTTTGAGACAGGGTCTCCCTTTAGTCCCAGCTGGCTTGGAGCTTGCCCCATAGACCAGGCTGGCCTTGAACTCACAGTGATCCGCCTGCCTCTGCCTCCCGAGTGCCGGGATTAAAGGTGTGTGTCACCATACCTGGCTGACCTGGAACTCTTGATCCACTTGCCTCTACCTTCCAAATGCTGGAATCACAGGTCTATACTACCTCACCTAGCTACCTATTGAGATTTATATGTGTTCAATTACCATGTGAGATATGAAGAGATATGAACTTGAAAATAGTTATGATGGGCCAGATGTAGTGATGCAACCCTGATAATCTCAACACTTCAGAGGTGAAGGCAGGAGATTTGAGAGTTCAAAGCCAGATTTACCCATATATTGAGTTGGGATGATAAGAGCTTGTCTCAAAAGAACAAAACCAAAAATTCAATAAATAGAAGCTAGGAAGATAGCCCAGTGGATAAAGTGCTTGCTATACAAGTATAAACACCTGAGTTCAGATCTCCAGAACTGACATAAAGCTGGGTGAGCAGCGGGCAGCATATCTGTAATCCCTGTGCTCCTTCTGGAAATGAGAGGGAGACAAGAGAATTCTGGGAAGGGCTAGGTTGCATGGTAGATGCAGTGGCAACGAACAAGAACAGAGGATGGATACCCAAGGCTGCGCTCTGGCCTCTCCACACCAGCTGCAGCATGGTACCAGCCCTCAACACCCATACATGAGACATATCTTGCATACACATCATACACACAAAGGGTTATGATAGAAACATGAGTATAATTCTTTGATTCCTCTGCTCAAGTCCCTCTGCTGACACCTCATCTCCTCACGGTACAGGGAAAGGCTGCTCTGGACCAAAGGTGGCCACCAGTGCTTTGCTCCTGTGCCTCTGTGAGGAAAGTTTAGCCTTCTCATTTGACCCTGAGTTGGTCCCATGGCTGAAGAGCCAGCATAATGTGGCAGAAGTCACCTGTGGCAGCTCTGAGCCTGCATTTCTAGGGGACAGTTTCCCTTCTGACCCCTTTTGGGCATGCATATTGGAGCTCTCTCTTTGTCCCCAGTCCCCACGTGGAGGGGCCTCACATAGATGCCACACATGACAGCCCAGATTCCCAGCCTGCAGCTGGGCAGAGTCATGTGAATAAGTCGTCTTAGATATCGCAGCCCTCAAGGAACACTCACATGACACCGCATGATTCACAAGGACCACCCAGTGGACTCCACAAAGCCCACAGAATCAAATCATGCAGTCTCCAGTTGCTGGGTTGTGAGATGGTTTGTTAAAGAGAGGTAGAAATTTAACCTACCTGGAATCCCAGCATGTAGAGCCCAGGTTGGCCTTGAATTCATGGTAATACTCCTGCTTCAGCTTCCTAAGTGCTGGCAAACCTATGGGATTTGTTTTATTCAATGAGCTATCATGTTACTCCTGTGTCAATGCATTTATTCCAGATATTTCTTCTATGTTATGAACTACCCTCACTCTTGGGACAATCACTGTTTTGCTCATACACCTGTGGGTTGGCGAGGCCTCAGCTTGATGGGTTAGATCTACTCCAAGTAGCAGTAGGTAGGGTGGCTTACCAGGGCATTGGGAATTCCCCCTGCAGTCCAACATGGCTGATCTGTGTAGGACCTACACTGTCTCTCGGGCTTCCTTACAGCCTGGAAGCTGGATCCCAAGGAGCAGCTCCAGAAAGAAGAGGTGAAGAAAATCTGTCTGTCCTTCCTCCCTCTTATCTTCCTTTCCCTTCCCTTCCTCCTCACCTCCCTTTCTTTCCCTCCGTCCCTCCCTCCGTCCCTCCCTCCGTCCCTCCGTCCCTCCCTCCCTCCCTCCCTTCCTTCCTTCCTTCCTTCCTTCCTTCCTTCCTTCCTTCCTTCCTTCCTTAATGTACAGCCTGCATGTAGGTTTGTGCACCCGTGTCGTGCAATGCCGCGGAGGTCAGAAGACGGTGTCGGATTCCCCTGGAATTGGAGTTACAGACGGCTTTCAGCCGCCATCTAGGTGCCTGGGATCAAACCTGGGTCCTGTACAAGAGCAGTCGGCGCTCTTAACCACTAGGCCATCTCTCCAGCCCTTTTCTTTCTTTCACTCTGTAGCCCAGGTTGTCCTTGCCTTGAAGTCACGATTCTCCTTCAAACTCTTTTTCTTTTTCTTTTTCTTTTTTTTAATTTTATTTATTTCTGTATGTGTATGAATGTACTGTCTGCATGCAAGTCTGTGCACCCGTGTCGTGCAACGCCGCGGAGTTCAGAAGAGGGTCTCGGATTCCCCTGGAACTGGAGTTCTCCTGGATTGGAGCTTCAGACGGTTCTCAGCCGCCATGTGGGTGCTGGGGATCGAACCTGGGTCCTCTGTAAGAGCGGTCGGCGCTCTTAACCGCTAGGCCATCTCTCCAGCCCTCCTTCAAACTCTTAAGTACAAGTATTACAGACTTGTGCCACCACACCCAGCCCTTGCAGGAAAAGTCAAAACTTCTAGATCTCAAAGAGAAAGAGAGGAAGAGGCTGGGGTGTGGCTCAGCATGCTCAAAATCTGAGGCTTGGTTCTCAACAACAAAACAATACAAAAGGGAGATGAGTGGGAAGGAAGGAAGGAAGGAAGGAAGGAAGGAAGGAAGGAAGGAAGGAAGGAAGGAAGGAAGGAAGGAAGGAAGGAAACCAGGTGTGGTAGCATAGACCTGTAATCCTAGCTACTCAGGAGGCAAAGGCAAGAAGATCGTAATTACATTAAAGGCCTGCCTGGGCTATATAGCTAATTCAAAGCCAGCTCAGGTGATTTATGGAGATTCTGTATGAAACTAAAATTAAAAATGGGCTGGAGCCAGGCATGGTGGTGGCGCACACCTTTAATCCTAGCACGCGGGAGGCAGAGACAAGCAGATCTCTATGAGTTCAAGGCCAGCCTGATCTACCGAGTGAGTTCTAGGCCAGCGGGGGGCTACAGGGAGACTCTGTCTCAAAAAAGACCAAAAAAAAAAAAATGGGTTGGAGGTGCTTGGGAGGTGGTGGTTCAGTGGGCAAACTGGAGGATCAGAGTTCCATCCCCAACGCCCACATAGTGGCTGGGCAGGCCCAAGTGCAATGTAATCCGAGCACCTGTGAGGCAAAGATGGGGGGGCTCTGCAGCAAGCTGGCTAGTCTGGCCAAATTGGCAAGCTATGAGTTCAGCAAGAGAATCTGTGCTAAGCTGAAAAGTGGAGAGCAACCAAGGAAGACACCCGGCTTCAGCCTCTGGCTTCCACATGCCTGTGCACATGCCTGCACATGCACACATGCATACATACACTATACACGCCTGCACACACATGCATATATAGACTATACATGCCTGCACACACACACATGCATATATAGACCTTACATGCCTGCACACGCACACATGCATATATACACTACACACCACACACACACACACATGGGCTGGGGTGGCAAATGGACTAGAGTGGTTCAGCTAGAAAAATGTTTGTCTACCATGGTCAAAGCTCTTGGTTCCATTGCAAACACTACTAAAACAAAAACTGAACATAAAAAACAAAGAAAAAGTAGCTGAGCATAGTAAAAGCTATTAATTCATCAAAATGCACGAGGGCAAGCCAGAAATGCACGAGGGCAAGCTGGAGCACGCCTGTAGTCCCAGAACTCAGGACACAGAGGCAGCCATATCTCTGTGAGTTCAAGGCTAGCCTAGTCTACATAGTAAGTCCCAGGCCAGCTGGGGCTATAGGGAGATCCTGTCTCAAAAAGAACAAGCGGGGCCGGGCATTTGATCCCAGCACTCAGGAGGCAGAGGCAGGCAGCGCTCTGTGAGTTCAAGGGCAGCCTGGTCTACAGAGTGAGCTCCAGGCCAGCTGGGACTAAAGGGAGACCCTGTCTCGAAAACAAAGAAGAAGAAGAAGAAGCCAGGCATGGTGGCCCATGCCTTTAATCCCAGCATTTGGGAGACAGAGGCAGGAGGATCTCTGTGAATTTAAGGTTAACCTGGTCTACAGAATAAGTCCCAGGCCAGTTGGGGCTATAGGGAGACCCTGTCTCAAAAAGAACAAGCTGGGTTTGGTGGCACACACCTTTAATCCCAGCACTTGGGAGACAGAGGCAGGTGGATTTTTGTAAGTTCAAGACCACCCTGGTCTATATAGTGAGTTTCAGGACAGCTGGAGCTACAGGGAGACCCTGTCTCAAAAACACAAACAAACAAACAAACAAACAAAAAACCCCTTCAGGGCAAAGATTAAATTAAGGATGTGGCCTTTATATGAATTTAAAAGTTTCCTGGGGCCGGAGAGATGGCCTAACGGTTAAGAGTGCCGACTGCTCTTGCAGAGGACCTGGGTTCGATCCCCAGCACCCACTTGATGGCTGAGAACCGTCTTTAACTCCAGTTCCATGGGAATCCAACACCCTCTTCTGACCTCCGCGGCATTGCATGACATGGGTACACAAACCTACATGCAGACAGTACATTCATACACATAAAAAATAAATAAAAAGTTAAAAGAAATAAAAAAAAATCCTCATGTGTGAACATGTGGCAAAAAAACATCAAAAAATGAAGAATACTTTGCCTGGTGTGGTGGTGCATGCCTTTAATCCTAGCACTTGGGAGGCAGAAGCAGTCAGATCTTTGTGAGTTCAAGGCCAGCCTGGTCTACAGAGTGAGTTCCAGGACAGCTGGGGCTACAGGGAGACCCTGTCTCAAAAAGACCAAAATAAATAAATAAATAAATAAATAAATAAATAAATAAATAAAAGTTTCCTTTCTGGGTATCAAAGCACACTAGGACAATGGAATGTCCCAGTTGCTCAGAAGGCTAAGGCAGAGGGGTGGCTTGATTCTAGGGGTTGCAGACTAGCCTGGTAACAGAGTTACTCCTGTTTTAAAAACACCAACACTGGGGCTGGAGAGATGGCTCAGTGATTAAGAGCACTGGCTGCCCTTGTGGAGTATTAGGTTATAAAGGCGCGAACCCCCAGATAAAAAGGCACATGAAGGATGGCCTAGCGGTTAAGAGCACCGACTGCTCTTGCAGAGGACCCGGGTTCAATCCCCAGCAACCACATGGCAGCTGAGAGCCATCTGTAACTCCAATTCCAGGAGAACTCCAGTTCCAGGGGAATCCAACACCCTCTTCTGACCTCTGAGGCATTGCATGACACGGGTGCACAGACCTACATGCAGACAGTACATTCATACACATAAAAAAAAAAAGGCACATGAGACTTAAGTCACTCTGGGAACATGGTTTACTTCCATTTGGAACTGCCAGAGCAGGCCACCTCCTAGCATGTGGTGGAACAGGGGCAGGAGCAGAAGCAGGAGGCAGGATGGTGCCTGGGGCCCACACATTTATAGCCCTGGGGTGGGACCTCAGGTACAGGGGAAGAGGTCAGAAGATGGACAGCCTCTGGAGGAAGTGGACATCTGTGTGTCCCTTGGAATTCTGGGAAGCCCAGACCTAACACAGCGGACCCAGGTTTGATTCCCAGCACCACATGGCAGCTAACAACCTTGTCCTAACTTTGGTTCCTGGGGATCCAACACCTTCTTCTGACCTCCACCACCATTGCACAACACAGGAAATACACTCATGCACCTAAAATAAAAACAACAGCAGGGGCTGGAGAGATGGCCTGGGACTGGAGAGATGGCCTAGTGATTAAGAGTGCTGACTGCTCTTGTAGAGGACCCGGGTTCAATCCCCAGCACCCACATGGCTGCTGAGAACCATCTTTAACTCCAGTTCCAGGGGAATCCAACACCTTCTTTTGACCTCCATGGCATTGCACGACACGGGTGCACAAACCTACATGCAGACAGTACATTCATACACATAAAAAAATAAATAAATAAAAATTAAACAACAACAAAAACAACAACAACAAACCCCAGAAGCAACAAAAAGCATCTCAAGTGTATTTGTTGGTTTGTTTGATTTTTGGTCTTGGGCCTGGAACCCACGACCTTGTAAACGCTAAGCACCTGCCCTGCTCCAGCCCTTGGGTGTGGTACATAAAGCTGACTAGAGTTAAAGGATAAGAAATTTAAATTGGGGCCTGAGAGAAGTCTCAGTGGGTAAATGTGACTGCTGCCAAACTTGACCTGAGTTCCATCCCCAGAATCCACATGGTGAAAGGAGAGAACCAACTCTTGCAAGCTGTCCTCTGACCTCCACTTGTATGCTAAGGCATGTGCACACACAAAAACAAAGTGGGAAAAAAAAAACCCTGTTTTTGAGAGAATCAGGCTTCCAAAGAAATCACAGCCTGGGCTGAAAAGTCTGCAACCATCCTGATTACGAAACAACCACAGCTACTTCACATCCACTGGTGTGGGGCTGAAACACCACATGAACTGTGCAAGAAGTTTGTTTACAGAGGAAGAAGGGAAGTCCCACCTCTGTGACTTCTTAAAAGGAGCAGAGCATGTATGGGAGCAGAGCCCTCTAAGAACAAGCCTGGGAAAGGTGGAGATGGGTGTTGTGCGAAGGGCCCCTGGCCGCAGGGCCGACTGTTTTCAGGGCTCCTTCCTCAGTCCCTGTCCTGTCGTTTCTTCCTCACCCTTTAATGAGACTGTCTTTGAGCTTCCTTTTGAGAACGTTTGAAAATTCTTTTATTAATGAGACTAAGAACAGCCAAGGGGGAACTGCGATTTCCTTGGTAACACTAGGATAACTTATTTATTTGGGGGTCTGGGAGCACACGTGTGCCACAGCTGTGGAGACTGGAGGACAGCGTGGAGGAATCAGTTGTCACCTTCCCCCACGTGGGTCCTGGGGACTGAACTCGGGTCTTTGTGTTTGTGGCAAGTGCCTTACCTGCTGAGTCATCTCACCAGCCCATAATTTTTAAAATTTTTATTTACTGTGTGTTTGTGTGTGTGTGTGAGAGAGAGAAAGGGGTAGGGGAAGAGCATGCATGTTCCATGGTCTGCGTGTGAGTCAGAAGACAGCCCAGGAGTCATCCCTCTGGCTCTTCAGTAGTTACTTTTTCTTTTTTAAAAAATTTTATTATTTTTATGTGTATGAATGTACTGTCTGTATGTAGGTTTGTGCACTCTTTTTTTTTCAAAAATTTTTTAAAATTTTATTTATTTCTGTATGTGGTACTGTCTGCATGCAGGTTTGTGCACCTGTGTCGTGCAATACCGCAGAGGTCAGAAGAGGGTGTAGGATTCCCCTGGAACTGTAGTTCTCCTGGAATTGGAGTTTCGGATGGTTCTCGGCCGCCATGTGGGTGCTGGGCATCGAACCCAGGTCCTCTGTAAGAGCGGTCGGCGTTCTTAACTGCTAGGCCATCTCTCCAGCCCCCGTAGTCAGCACTCTTAACCCTAGGCCATCTCTCCAGCCCCGAATAGTTACTTTCTTTTTTCTTCTTCTTTTTTTTTTTTGAATAGTTACTTTCAAAGTCAGAACACAGGAGGCTGGAGAGATGGCTCTGAGGTTAAGAGCACTGGCTGCTCTTGAAGAGGTCTGGGGTTCAGTTCCCAGCACCCACATGGCAGCTAACAACCATCCATAACTCCAATTTCAGGGGCTCCAATGACCTCTTCTGGCTCCTATGGGCACTGCGCACTGCACACATGTGGTGAACTTGCTTGCATGCAAAATGCTCATACACAGAAAATAAAAATAAATACATTTTTAAAAAGTCAAATGTGTCCCTGAGCGTGGTGTCACACCCCTTTAATTCTAGCACTTGAGAGGCAGAGGCAGGCGGATCTTTGTGAGTTCAAAGCCAGCCTAATCTACAGAGTGAGTTCCAGCACAGCTGGGGCTACAGGGAGACCCTGTCTTGAAAAGACCAAAAAAGAAGAAGAAGCCAGGCATGGTGGCCCATGCCTTTAATCCCAGCACTCAAGAGGCAGAGGCAGGCAGATCTCTGCAGCCAGCCTCGTCTACATAGTGAGCTCCAGGACAGCTGTGGCTACAGGGAGACCCTGTCTCAAAGACAGAAAAAAAAAAAGTCAAGCCGGGCGTGGTGGCGCACGCCTTTAATCCTAGCACTTGGGAGGCAGAGGCAGGAGGATCTCTGTGAGTTCAAGGCCAGCCTGGTCTACAGAATTCCAGGACAGCTGGGGCTACAGAGAGACCCTGTCTCGAAAAGACCAAAAAATAAAAAAAATTAAAAAAGTCAAAATGTGTGTGGTGGTGTGAATTGTTTGAATTGCTGGTGACAGTGTAAAATGCTATAGACACTACGGAAAAACAATATAGTGAACCAGGTAGTTAGCACAGGCCTATAATTGCAGCTGATACAGGAGGAGAACAAATCCTAAGTTCGAGGCCAGCTTGGACTACTTAGTAACAACTAGTTTCTCTTTCTCTTTTTTCTTTCTTTCTTTCTTTCTTTCTTTCTTTCTTTCTTTCTTTCTTTCTTTCTTTCTTTCTTCTTTCTTTTTCTTTCTTTTTCCTTCCTTCCTTCCTTCCTTCCTTCCTTCCTTCCTTCCTTCCTTCCTTCCTTTCTTTTTTGGTTGTTAACCTTAGCCTTTAATAGCTGTGCTATCCCTTCAGCCCTCTTTTTTTAAAAATTTATTTCTGTATGTGTACGAATGTACTGTCTGCATGCAGGCCTGTGCACCCGTGTCGTGCAATGCCGCGGAGGTCAGAAGAGGGTGTCAGATTCCCCTGGAACTGGAGTTCTCCTGGAATTGGAGTTACAGACAGTTCTCAGCCACCATGTGGGTGCTGGGGATCGAACCCCGGTCTTCTGCAAGAGCAGTCAGCGCTCTTAACCGCTAGGCCATCTCTCCAGTCCCAGTTCCCACTTTTTTTAAAAGCAGGTGTCATAGCAGCAGAGGAGCTCAGTGGATGAAGGTTCCCACGAAGGCCTGGTGACCTGAGCAAGGAGAGAATGGACTTCACGGAGCTATCTGCACTTATAATAGCAGATGTGGCTCAGTGGAGGAAGGCTTCCCACGAAGGCCTGGTGACCTGAGCAAGGAGAGAATGGACTTCACGGAGCTGTCTGCACTTATACCATGGTGCGTGTGCACTGCAATCACACACAGAAATAAATCATACCAACACACATAACTAATAAATCACACACATACATAAGGAAAAAAAACAGCATGGTTGCTGGAGGCTGGGTGCACAGTTGTAGGTATGTAATGTCAACATTCAGGAAGAAACTGAGGCAGGAGGCTAAAGTTGGAAATCAGTGACACAGTGAGGTCCAGTGCAGGAGGTGGTGGTGGACAGTATTCAGGGGGGATTGTTCTGGTGGGGATACAACAGAATGGCTACATTTAATGCCCTAAGTTGTACTTGGAAAGATGGTTAAAATGATAAATTTTGTTACATGTATTTTACAAAAAAATTTTTAGACATGGTCTCTCTGTAGCCCCAGCTAGCTTGGAACTGGCTATGTAGACCAGGCTGGCTTCAATCTCACAGAGATCTACTTGCTTCTGCTTCCTGAGTGCCAGGAATAAAGGTTTGTGCCACCACACCTGGCTTTATTTTTACCAATTTTTTAATATATATTTTGTACAAGATTATCAAATCTAGATCCGTGTCCTCCACCCTATCTCCCCACCCCACCAGAGCTCATGTATTCTGCCAATTTTTAAAGAATTATCAGTGTTTTTTGCCAGGTGTGGTGGTGCACGCCTTTAATCCTAGCACTTGGGAGGCAGAGGCAGGTGGATCTTTGTGAGTTCAAGGCCAGCCTGGTCTACAAAGTGAGTCCCAGGACAGCTGGGGCTACAGGGAGACCCTGTCTCAAAAAGAACAAAAAAAAAAGAATTATCAGTGTTTTTTAATGACCCCAGGGTCTCCAATTATCTGAAGGTGGGGGGGTGGTAAATGGAAAAATATTGCTCCCCACAAGTAAGTCCCCTCTGAACCACATTACCTTCCAACAGTGCCTCACTCCTTCCCTGTTCTGCAGAACTGACAGACTCCCACTTTAGCCCTCAGTCTATGATGGGCACACACAGGTGGTATAGAGACACAGAGTACCCAGGGCTTAGGTCTCTACCTCCTCTTTCTCTATCTACCTTGATTGATATGATTACCTCATCTAAAAGAGTAGCCCTTCCTCTTCCTTGTACTTCATCCCGCTTACCACCTTTGTTTTACTGACTGTGTGCTTCTATCTACTGGAGCTCACTAGAATGTAAGTTCTGCGAGGCAAGGGTCAGGACTTTTGTTCACTGAGGAATTGTCCATCCCTAAGACATTACCTGGCACACAGTAGATGTCAGGCAGAGTTTGCTGCAGTAGGGGCCTGGAGAGATGGCTCGGTAGTTAAGAGCACTGGCTGCTCTTGCAGAGGACCAGACTTTGTTTCCCAGCACTCATGTTGGGCAGCTCACAACCACTTGTAACTCCAGCTCAGGAGATTCAAGGCCCTTTTCTGGCCTCCATAGGCATTGTACGAATATGGTACACTTCCATACATGTGGGCTAAACACTCATATATATACTTTTTTTTCCATTATTTTTTAACTTTATGTGCCCGAGCGTTTTGCTTGTACCTACATAAGTGTACCATATTTGTACAATGCCTATAAAGGCCCGATGATGGTGTCAGATCTCCTGGAACTGGAGTAAAGGATGGTCGTTAGCTGCCAAGAAGGTGCTGGGAATCATACCTGGGTCCTTTGCAAGAGCGGCCAGTGCTTTCAATTGCTGAGCCATCTCTTCACCTCCATAAAATAAATCTTAAGAACTTTTTTTAGCCAGGTGTGGTGGCACACACCTTTAATCCTAGCATTTGGGAGGCAGAGGAAGGCAGATGTTTGTGAGTTCAAGGCCAGCCTGGTCTACAGAGTGAGTTCCAGGACAGCTGGGGCTACAGAGAGACCCTGTCTCGAAAAAAAAAAAAAAAAAAAAAAAAACCAACTTAAAAAAAATTTTTTTTAAATAAATCTTAAAAACTTTTTAAAAGTTTGCTGCGAAATAGGAAATAAATTTAGTAGATGAGTCAAACACAAACAAGAGAAGAGGGAAAGCACTAAAGAGCCAGTGGTAGAAAACCACAATCTGAAGTAAAAGCCAGAAAGCCAGGGAGCTTTTCCAAGTGACACAGCAAATGCCATTCTGCTCTCCAATCCAGGCCTCTTCACATTCAGGTTTTGTATCTCAGTCTCTACAGAGACACTTGGCCTCAGGATTTCTGGAGCAGAAAATAAATAAATAACTTGACATTTAGCTAAAAAGAAACCAGAGACAGCAGAGTACCAGAAGTTGGGTTGCTAAGAAACCCCCAAGGATGAAGGAGAGGGTGGATATTCATAGCTGGGCAGCCTAGAAGCTAAACAGGCAGGTTTTCACACTCTAGAGTGCAGGCGGGGTAGGCTTGTGGGAGACTTCTAGTCCAGTCACCCAAACGCAGCACTGAGGAAGCTCACACTTTACAAGGCAGTATGAAGGCCCAGGGTCTCCCCAATGCCTCTCTCCAATACCTCAACAAGAGTACAGCCAAATGGATGGGGGTGCATGGACACGGGGAAGGGGCTGGGCGTAGCCTGGAGTAGTCTGAAAGCAAGCTGGAGATAATTCCATAAAAGAGTGAGGAAGCCAATTGCAAAAGGCCTTGAACTCCTGAAACCCAGAGCCCCTGGCTGGATGCCACAGACAATAGGGAGGCTGGATGCCACAGACAATAGGGAGGCTGGGGAGGTTTTCAGTACTGACCACTGCTTGTGTCTTCCAAAGACTCCTGGGCTAGTGTAGAGACCCAAGATAAAATCCAAATACTTCAAGAACATTCCTGCTGGTCTGCCTCATCTGTTCACATCATCTCCTGCAGCTAGACAACTTCCAGGTCAGGCATGCCTGCTGGGTCTTTCCCTTTGCCGTTATGTCTAGAATGTTGGTTTTGTAGCTGACTCTGCCCCCGACTCTGCTGCTCCCGGTGCCCTGAACCTGACGAGGGTGAGAGGCCATCATTTCACTATGCTGCTCAGAAGCACAGCAGCAGCTGGCCCTGCTCCATGATGGATGGCTGAGATCTGGAGCCTCCAGTAGCTGGGAAGGATGTAAATGACTCCAGGCTGGTGCTGTCTCAGTTTCTGCACTTGTGCATCTGGCTTCAACCGTCACCCAGAGCCACTGTATGGGGGGGGGGTGTCTCTGTGCTTCTGAGATTCTTCATCACATGGCAGCTGCAGCAGTGGTCTTTAATGAGGTGGTTCAGAGGGACTGTGCCCTGGAAACCCTGATACTCTTTGCTCTTTACAGTGGGATTGGGAAGGTCAGCCTGGATAAGAGGGGAAGCTAAAGGGAAGATGTCGTAGGATTTAGAGCTCTGCTCCATTGCAGGTCCAGGTCACAGGTCAGTGACCACATGCAGCCATGTATCTCCCCTCACACTAACCAGCCACTGTCATCAAAGTGTTTTCATCCCCGAATGTATACTGTCCTTCTCTCTCTTTTTTTTTTTTTACTGTCCTTCTCTTAACACATGCTCTGTCTTTTTCGTGTTTTATACCTAGGGCCCAATGCATGCGCAGGCTAAACTTTATCCTTAAGAAATGTTGCTGTTGGGGGTGCTGGAGAGGTGGCTTGGAGGTTAAGAGCACTTGCTGTTCTTCCAGGGACTCAGGGTCAATTCCCAACCCCCACACGGTGGCTCTGTTATGCTCTCTGGGCACTATGCACATGCCAGAAAAAAACAAAACAAAACAAAAACCCAAAACAAAAAACTGGCAATCAAAATGCTTGTACAAAGAACAATAAATAAATCACTTTAAAAAGGAGTCCTATTGGGCTGGAGAGATGGCTCACTGGTTAAGAGCACTGGCTGCTTTTACAGAGGAAACAGGTTTGGTTACCAGAACCCACATGGCAGCTAACAACTGTCCATAACTCCAGTTCCAGAGAATTCAACACCTTCTTTTGCCCTGACGTTGGACTCACATAGTGCACTTACATACATGCAGGCAAAACACACAGGCAGAGGCGGGAGAATCTCATTGAGGCCAGCCTGGTTTGCAGAACAAGTTCCAGGGAGACACTGTCTCAAAACAACAAAACAAACCAAATTCCAGTGTGGTGGTATACTCCTTTAATCCCAGCACTTGGGAGGCAGAGGCAGAGGCAGGCAGATCTCTGTGAGTTCCAGGCCAGCCTGGAACTGTATAGGGAGTTCTAGGCCAGCTGTGGCTACTGGGAGACACTGTCTCAAAAAAAAAAAAAAAAAAGTAGCTGTTGGGCCTGGAGATGTAGCTCAGGTGGTAGAGTGCTTGCCTAGCATGTACAGAGTCTTGGGTTCAAGCCTCAGCATCCCCAAAACTGGATGTGAAGTCATTTATGGTAATTCCAGCACTCAGGATGTAGACACAGGAGGATCAGAAGTTCACTGCTCCACAGTGAGTTTGAGACCAGCCTGGAATACATGAAACCCTGTTTCAAAAACAACAAAGGACAATGTTTGTTGAATGGGAGAGTGGAGTGGGTGAATGAACAAAGGCTGGGGCCAGGGCCACCCTTCTTGTGACACGCTAGTCAGATGGAATAGAACCCCCAACTACATATGATAAATATCAGTAATAACTGCTTTTAATAAAAACAGGCCAGGTCTGGTGGTGCATGCCTTAATCCCTAGAGACGAGGATCTTGAGGTCGAGGCTGACCTGGGCTATGTTATCAAGATCAGGAGTGTTGAGATGGCTCACCAGCTAAAAGCCTCCAAGCCTCATGACCTAAGTCAAAGTCTGGGCCCCACATTAGAAGAGAAGAGACTCCCAAAGTTGTCTGACCTTCACATGCAACTATGGCACCCAAGTGTGAGCATGCATGCATGCTCACACACACAAAATAAAATGTGATAAAACTTAAGAACAAACATAGAGGCTTGGGGCAGGGGGTGGTTCAGTGAGTGGGTAGAGCCTGATGCCCAAGCATGAGGAGCTGACTTCAAATCCCCCGAATCCATTTAAAGCTGGGTAGTGGTATGTGCCTGCAACTTCACTTCTCCTACACGAGATGGAAGGCAGAGAGAATCCCCACAAACCCATAGGCCAGCTAGCCTGGAATACACTGCAGTGACCAACAGAGACCCTGTCTCAAACAAATAAACAAACAAAAAACAGATCGAGGCTGCCTTGTGACCTATGGAGGTGTGCATTTGCAGGCACATCCATACCCACAAATAAAAGTAACATTGGAGGAAGCCTGGTGAGGAGTCTTGGGAAGCCATGTGCCAGGAGCTTGAGTAGCTGTCTGCACTGAATATGCTAGCTGACCACCAGCAAGCAAACCAGAGACCTCTGCCCTACAACCTCAGGGCTACACTAGGCTCACAGCCACAGCATCTTAGAAAAGGACAAAGAGAGCCAGCAAGAAGTTCAGCCCAGCTAATAAGCTGGCTGCCTCACCAGATCTTAACTAGCTAAGGAGGCCCAGATGACCTGCACTGGGAAAGAACAAGCCCCTGTTGCTTTAAATCACTGTCAATCTTCTCTATAGTAACAGATAGCCAATAGGTCAGCATATGGGAGGTTTGTAAAATTTATTATTTATTTATCTTTTCAAGAGAGGGTCTCCCTGTAGCCCCAGCTGGCCTGGAACTCACTCTGTAGTCCAGGCTGGCCTTGAACTCACAAATATCCCTCTGCCTCTGCCTCCCAAGTGCTAGGATTAAAGGCATGTGCCAACATGCCTGGCTTATTATTTATTTATATTTCTACTTATTTTGGTCTTTTTGAGACAGGGTCGCCCTGTAGCTCCAGCTGTCCTGGAACTTGCTATGTAGACCAGGCTGGCCTTGAACTCACAGAAATCCGCCTGCCTCTGCCTCTGCCTCCTGAGTGCTGGGATGAAAGATGTGTGCCTCCATGCCCAGCTTTTAAAATTTTTGTGTGCAAGTTTTGCCTGTATGTGTATGTGTATGCATACCATGAATGTATAATACCCCCATAGGCCAGAAGATGGCACTAGACCCCCTGGTACTGGAGTTTCTGATGGTTGTTAGCTACCATGTAAGTGCTGGGTCCTTTTTGTCTTTTTGAGACAGGGCTTCCCTATAGCTCCACCTGGCCTGGCACTCTGTAGACCAGGCTGGCCTTGAATTCACAGAGATCTACCGGCCTCTGCTTCCCAAGTGCTAGGATTAAAGGCGTGTACCACCATGCCGGGCTTTGGGTCCTCTTTTTTAAAATTTTTATTATTTATATGTATGAATGTACTGTCTGCATGTAGGTTTGTGCACCTGTGTAGTGCAATGCCTTGGAGGTCAGAAGAGGGTGTTGGATTCCCCTGGAACTGGAGTTCTCCTGGAATTGGAGTTACAGCCGCCATGTGGGTGCTGGGGATCAAACCCAGGTCCTCTGCAAGAGCAGTCGGCGCTCTCAACCGCTAGGCCATCTCTCCAGCTCCCGGGTCCTCTCTTAAGAGCAGCTAGTGCTCTTAACCACTGACTCATCTCTCCAGCCCTAGCATATGGTTGTTATCAAAGCCTTGATCCAGGTATGGTGGAGCACAGTTATAATATACCACTCAGACTGAGACAGAATAAGTATGAGTACAAGGCTAGCCTGGGCTAGTGTAGGAACCCCTATTTAAAAAGGGGGTACCTGGGCCTGGAGAGATGGCCTAGTGGTTAAGAGCGCCAATTACTCTTGCAGAGGACCCAGGTTTGATCCCCAGCACCCACATGGCAGTAAATAAAAAAAAAAATTAAAAAGGGGGTACCTGAGAGATGGTTTGCCAGCCTATCCACGTCCAACTTTAACTCCATTTCCAGGAGTTCCCATTGGCTCTTCTGGCATCCTCAGGTAACAGGCACACAGGTAGTATACTCAACAGATCAGGCAAAACACTTCTATACATTAAATATTTAAAAAGTAGCACCATTGATACTAAGATGGTTCAAACTGTCCTGTGAGGGACATGACCCAGTAGATTCCATGGACTTGAATGGGTCAGCTCCTTGCAGATACATCTTGATCCCCACCAACTCCTCTGTCATGGGATTCTCCAGCCCCTATGAGCAGTTTTCCTGTCTTTCAGATCAGCATCTGAAATGAGATGGTCTGCAGAGCAGAGGGGCTGAGCAAACACTCGACCCAGCACCCTTCCACACCATGTTAAGTACACTCACTCTGGGCTGAGGCCCGGCTCTGTGGTGCCTTGTGTGCTGAGGAGGGTGACTAGCTGCTGCCGCCTGGTGAGCAGGTTTGGAAGTGGGCAGACAGGAGGCTGGTGTGGACTGCTGGTCAAGAGACTCCTTTGGAAAGAGGTGCAGGATGGGGGGGGGAGTATCCTAGGTGACCTAGGAGACTCAATTCCCTTTGTCCACCCTTAATCTCCCTAGGGCAGAAAACGCTTCCAGAAGCAGACAATGAGGCAAGTTTGGAGTGTAAGATGTTTATTAGGATGAACACCTGTGAAAAGAAGAGGCAGGATTGAGCATGAAGAACTCAAGATGCTGCAGGTCTCACATAGCCTGGTTGCTCTGGGATAGGGAGCCATGATGGGAGTCTGGTGTAAGAAGTGCTCATCAGTGTTTGCCCCAGATAAAACAGCCGGTAGTGTAGACAGACACTGGGGCAGGCCTGCCAGGGGGAAGGGTGTGGCCCGGGGAAGGCTGCATTGAAAGGGGCTGACCCTGTCAGAGGCCATCCCCCTGACCCTATTTCCCAAGGCTTGGGAAACTTCCTTGAAAGGGCTTCTGCAGGGTGCCCTGCCCTCCCCTCCTTCTCAACACCTACCCCTTTGCTCGGCTGTTCCCCCAATTTGCAACCAACCAGGGGAAGAAAAGCCTTCATTTTAAGGCCCACACTATCTTGGTTTATGGGGCAAAATGGGCTCTGTGTGAGCTTAGAAATTCACTGGATCTGGCAGAGAAAGCGTCAGGGGCAAGGGTATGTGGGGCAAAAGGAGAAAGAGTTAGAACCCCTTAAGAGGACCTCTTCCTCTGGTCAAGTGGTAAGTCTATACTGTGGGCCCCTGTTCACCAGGCCCCAGCTGATACATACATGGAGCACCACAGGGAGGACTCTGGTTGGTGGGGGTGGCAAGTTGATCTGCCATGTGACCTTCAGCTTCCCCCTCTGGATAATGGAATGACATAATTTATGGAACACACCATGTTAAATGCTGCTCACCTCAAGCATTGTTTTAGCCTGTGAAATACCATTTATGCTCCTTACAAGACACTCGAGGAAAGAGGTGCGATGAAGCTAGGTTGCTCAAGGTCACAGAGGTGCTGGGGAGCTGGGCTGTGAGCAGTGTAGCCCCCCTCCTTTCCTAATCCTCAATAAAGCAGGGTCAAATTGACCCACTTGGGTCAGCTTGTCTACACATCTGTCTCTTCTGGCTAAAGAGATTGAAAAATATTTGACTCAGCTTTTAGTCTGCTATTACTTGTTTCCAGGGTCTCTTTAAAAATGTGGCCACCTGGCCAGCCCAGGCAGCTGCCACCCCTGCTTTGGATCACAACACCAGTGGCCACACAGACTCTTTCTTTGTGTTGCCTGCCTGGTTACTGTAGGGACAAGTTTGCCATTTTTAATGAAGGCAGGGATTCCTGAGATAGAGGCAGACAAAGGCAGCAGGTGCCTTGCGCAGTCACCCCCAGCTTTCCCTGGCCCGGCCCACATCCTACGGACTTGGAGCTGCTTGGGCAGGGGAAAAGCACAGACATGCAGAACCACAGGGCAAGGTCGGGGCAAATACACTTTATTCAGTCCTGGCATCAGACTGGCTCAGTCCTGGCATCAGACTGGCAAAGTCCTGCTGTGGGTGCCAGTGCCCCAGAGGGAGGGACCCCCTCTTCCTCTCAGCTACGAGACTAGTTCTCCAAGACCACAGACAGTGACATCTCTTCACTCACATGACGTTTTCGGTTTTTTTTTTTTCATTGTCTTTTTGTTATCATTTTCTTAAAAAACAAAAATAAAAACAAAAACAAAACAACCAAGGAAAAGGAAAAAGAGAAGAGAGAGAAAGAGCGCGCAAGAAAGGCCCAGAGCCGGAGCACCAAGCTTAACGGAGGCAGCTGGTGGCTTTGTCAGCGAAGGGAACGCGTGGGGCAGAGACCTGCAGAGACCCTGAGCAGGGGTCGTGGAGGACTCTGGGACCGTTTGTTCCTGAGATTTGTGTGTGTGAATGAGTTGTGTGTGAGTCACCCAGAAGGTGCGACACACGCCGGGTGAGATACAGGTAGTGAGGGCTGAGCGGGATGGGGAGGCTGGAGGGGCGAGGCTGGAGTGGGAGGCCAGTGAGCGAAACACGGCACTGGGGCAGGGCTCTGGAGGGCAACCTGATCTGGGCACAACTTCCTCTTCTCTACAGTAACACTATCCCCGTTTCTCACAAAGGAAGACTGAGGCGCAAACCGCCTTGCTCCACTCCCTCGGTCTCTTTCAGGCCACCTCATCTAAGATCCTGCCTCAGACCCTAAACCCCAGCATCATCGAGCCTCAGTTTCTCCCACTGAATACTGCAGCTATGGTTGAGACTGGATCTGGGTGATGGGAAGGGGCGGTGGACTGAGAGGATGCCCTGAGCTGATAGGGCGCTTCCAGAGGAGGGGTAGGACGGAGCAGCAGGGACCCTGTCCCCAGACTTGTAGTTGTCTTGGTTCTGAGTTCTCTTGGACAGTCCCATCTTGGCGGGTGGATTTCCAGACAAGGACCCAACTCCATATTCCCACTTGGGGAAAGGAAGTTTCCGGGGACCAAGATGGACTGTAAAGGCAGTTGCGCGGTCGAGGTGGTGGTGGTGGTGGGCTTGGGGGACCCCATCGGAGAAAAGGGGTTGTGCTACTTGGAGAGTTTCAAGCTCAAAGCAACCTTTTAGGGCTAGCGAGTTTCTATCTCTCCCTTCCGAATACTCCTCCCATTAAGGCAGTGACGCCCCGTCGGGTCGAGAGGAAGCCACCGGCTCCAGGATCAAAGGATTTCTTAGGATCACTCTATGCTCGCCCCCCTCCTTGACCGAGCTGGCGACAGAGGCGTGCAGCTCGTCTGGTACCAGCCCCCTCCAAGTAGCATCAGGCATGCGCAAGAAGGGGGATGGTTCAAGCTGAGGGGTGGGGCCTCGAGCTCTTGGGGGGGGGTGGAGAAGCACGCCCCTCCCCCGGCGGGCGGTGGTGGTGGGGCCCCAGCCCATGCGCCCCCCTAACCACCAAGGTAGGCGGGACGAGGGCATAGGGATTCAAGCGAGGGGGCGTGTCATCCGGCCACGAGGAGGGGCGTGTGCAAAGTAGGGGGAGGGGTGCAGGTATGTAAGAGGGACGGGAGGTGTATCGAGGGGGGCAGGCTGCTGGTGGCTACGCGGGATGGGACTGGATGGGGAGGGGCTTGGATGGCAGGGGAAGGGTGGGGGCTGGGCTGCCTTGGGGTGTGTCTGCGGGGGAGGGGGCATGTCTGGATCTGAAGGGGGATGGGCACGACCAGGAGGGGGGAGGCTGCGCGGGAGATGGGGTGCCAGCCTCGGCCTCCGAGGGGCCCCAATACCTGATTCCTGTATGTAAACAGCTGGTTTGGGGGCGTGCGCGCCCCGCTGACGGTGGGCTCAGTAGGTGAAAACCAGGTCGGCGATACTAGACGGGCGCCAGTCCCCTGCGATCATCTCGGTCACCTCGGGGGTGCAGTAGTCCGGAAACTCGAAGTGGGACGTGCCCGACGGGGGCAGCAGGTCGGGGTCGCGGTCCAGGGCGCCGCAGTCCAGGCCGGCGGGGCCCGGGGGCATCCTGGACAGAAAGCCCAGCGGCTCCTCCCCCGACGCCGCCGCCTCCTCCTCGCCGTCCTCGGCCGCGGCCGCCTCCTCCTCCTCTTCCTCGGGCTCCTCGTCCTCCGACAGGGTCGGGGAGGCGGCGGCTGCGGCTGCGCCCTCGTCCGACGGCCCCTGGGCGCGCTCCGCGGGGCCCCGCGCGGCCCGTCCCGCCGGGACCATCCTCCACAGCTCGCGCCCGGGGGTCTCCAGCAGCCGCACCTCCAGCAACTCCTCGTCGTCGTCGTCGTCGTCGTCGGCCGCAGCCGGGCCGCCCCCCAGAGGCCCTCCCGGCGCCCGGCGGCCCCCGCGGCCCGGCAGCTGCGGCCCGGGCTTGAGCCGGCTGCCGCCTCCGCCGCCTCCGGGGGGGCGGGGCCGCGCCTTGGCGGGCGCCCCCTTGCTCTTCTTGCGCGGCCGGTACTTGTAGTCCGGGTAGTCCGCCATGTGCTTGAGGCGCAGCCGCTCCGCCTCCCGCACGAACGGGATCTTCTCCGAGTCCTGCAGCAGCTGCCAGCGGCGGCCCAGGCGCTTGGAGATCTCCGCGTTGTGCATGTCGGGCCACTGGTCCATGATCTTCCGCCGCTCGTGCTGCGACCACACCATGAACGCGTTCATCGGCCTCTTGATGTGGCCGCTCGGGGTCTTGCACCAGCCCGGCTCGCGCGCCCCCTCCTCGGCCGGCCCGGGCCCCGGGGGCGGCGGCCCGCCGTCCCGCTTGGCCCGCGCGCCCCGCTGCTGCACCATCGCGCCTGGGCCCGGGCCGCTAGACGCCGCCGGGGGCCGTCCGCATCCTCCGCGGCGGGCGGTGGGGGGAGGAGGCGGCGGCGACGGAGGGGCGGCCCCGCCCCGCGGCTCGGCCCGGCCCCCGCGAGCTGGGGAGCGAGGAGCTGGGCGCTCGGGCCCAACGGACGGCGGGGGGAGCAGGTCAGCGGCGCGGCCTCAGGCGGGCTCGGCGCGTCCCCGCCGCCCCGGGCCAGCCGCGCCCCGCCGCACGCCGCGCATGGCGGTGCGGGGGCCGCGGAGTCGCGCCTGCCGGGTCCCCGCGTGCTCCTGTCGCTGCCTAGGGCTCCGCTGCGGCCCCGCGCGCGCTGCTAGCTGCCCGGCGCCGCCGCCTTCCAGTCTTTCTCCCCGCGCGGCCCCGCCGCCGGCGCGCGCGCCCTCCCCTCACCGTCTGCGGGCTGCTGCGACGCGCGCGGGGCCGCCCCGTGTAAACACCGAGGTGCCCGCTCCGGCTGCAGCTCGGCCACGCCCCGCGCTGGGCGCCGCGTCACCCGTTGCTGGGCAGAGAAGCCGACATTTGCATCTCCCAATCGCTGGCCGGCGGGGCGGGGCGGGGCGGTCTCGCGTCTTGGGGGCGGGGGGAGGAGGGGAGAAGGGATGAGATCGGTTTCTTTTCTTAGGTTGGAGGGGAGGTGGGGGACGTCGCGCGCTCCCCATCTGGCCCTCAGAGCTTGCTTTTGCACTTTTAGATATTTTGCGGCACCTGCCGCCAGCTAGGACTCCTTCCCCCTGTCTCTTTTGGGGACACTCATGGAGCGAGAAGAGAATTTGTGGGGGGTCCCAAGAGTCGGAAAAGCTCAAGAGGACAGGCTCACCTTGCCATAGATGGAGCCCTTCCCTACTACACACAGGGTCCAGCACATCAGGCTTAACTCTTGGTTTTGGACCCAATAGCTGAATTTGGAAAATCTGGTTTGCGGTACTAAAGGATCCCCAAGGAAAGTCAAGCCGCGAGGATCGAGGCTCCGGCAGGGTGCGGAAGCGGAGCGGCCTCGGGCGAGGCTCGGGGAGGCGCGGGAACAGGGTCCCTTGGCGCGCGCGGCGGGGGCGGGAGGTGAGCACCTCGCCCCGCCCGGGGCGGAGCCTCGCTGGGGGCGTGGCCGTTCCTTCGCCTGGCGGCGCGTGGCGGGGAATGGGCAGCGCTCTCAGCTCACCACGTGGGAGCCGGTTGTTACCTCCCCGGCTTGGGCATACCCCGGGCGAGGTCACCTTCACGCCGGAGCAAAGGGAGGGGACGTGGAGATCTTCTCCCTGGGTGCCGGAGTTGGGAAGAGTCTGGATTGTGGTCTAGAAGGCGACTCCCCGGGGGTGGAGCATAGTTGGGGTGCGGGGCGTGCGGCAGACTCGAGCGGGCTAAGCGGACAGAGTGGGAGGAGGAGGGAGCGCGGGGCGGAGGTGCGGCGGCGGGGGGCGGGGTGGCACTGGGCAAGGCGGGCTAGGAGTGGGGTGGGGGATGGAGCATCCCTGGTAGGAGGGGGAACTCTAAAAGGCACAGTCGCTGGGAAGGCGCTCGCTCAGCTCCCGCCCTCGTGTCTCAGCATCTCATTGGAAGCTGGAAATCACTGCATTTTAACCTTCCCAACTGCAGCCTGGCGCTCCTTTGTTTGGTGAAGTCAGACTTCCTTGCGTTCACATCCCAGCGTCTCCTTTTGCTTATCTTTAAATGCAGATAATGCTAGTTCTCCCTCGACTGGTGGTTGTATGGATTAAGTGGGATAATGTATATAAACACGTTCCTGATACCTAGTAAAAGTTATCTGGGATTAGATTTCCCAGTAGTTAACACGGGTTATCAGCTCTGCACAGATGCCAATTTAATGAGAAAAACATTTTGGCAGGGTTGGGATGAATTTAGCTTTTCGAAGAGTATCAAAGTAATGATCTCAAGGTGGAGGTGGGCTATTTTATTGAAACGTCTTAGCCCTGAGTGGTGTCTCGGGCCTGTAATTCTAGCAGCACTCAGGCTGAGGCAGAAAAGATTGCCACCAATTCTGGGCTAGCCTGGGATACATAGTTCCTCCCAGCAGGCAGATCTCTTGAGTCCTAGGCCAGCCTGGTCTCCATCCTGAGTCCCAGGCCAACCAGGGGTGCATAGTAAGACCCCGGGCTCAAAGAAAACTAGAGAAATTTTTACTACTAGCACTATTACCATTTGACAGTTATATATTTAAAATGGAGATGGCTCAGCAGGTAAAACACTTGCCACCAAGCCTGACAACCTGATCTCAGTATCCGGACCCCACAGAATATAAGGAGAGAGCAGACTGCACACAAGTTACCCTCTGACCTCCGTTCTCTGTCCCACATGGACACACAAAATAAGTAAACAAATTTATTAAAAGATGGCAGAATGTTCTTTATGATATTTACAAGGTTCTTAAAGGCTCACTTTTGACCCTGTGGCTTCCTGTATCATTAGGCTGGTGTACTTGAATCATTCCTAACCGTATTCTTGGTCAGAAAAAGAAAAAAGATCTGTTATTCCACCAACCTTCTCTCTTCCATATACGCATGCATTCATCAGTAAATGTTTATTTATAATCACTCTGTAAGTAGTCCCAGTGAGGGATGCTGCTCAGCTGTAGATGTCTGGCAGAGTCTGGGCCTCTAGAAAAGAAATCAGGTGGGCTGGAGAGATAGCCTAGTGGTTAAGAGCACTGACTTCTCTTGCAGAGGACCCGGGTTCGATCCCCAGCACCCACATGGCAGTTGAGAACCGTCTGTAACTCCAATTCCAGGAGAACTGTCTGTAACTCCAATTCCAGGAGAATTCCAGTTCCAGGGGAATCCGACACCCTCTTCTGACCTCCGTGGCATTGCACGACACAGGTGCACAGACCTACATGCAGACAGTACATTCATACACATACAAAAATGAATCAAATTAAAAAAAAATTAGAAATCAGGCTGCTTTCCCCAGTACAGGTGTCAGGACAGAGAATGGCTCCAGAGCCACAGAGAGAAGTATGTCATCACTCATTTGTTCTCTTCCTTTTCTTCCTCAAGACAAGTTTCTGCAGGATGTGACACTTTCTAAACTCCTCCTAGATGAGAGGACATTTCTTTGTGTCAGGCCTTGAATTTGAAGGCTGATTTGGCTCCTCCTCTTACTTTACATTGAATTTTGTGTGTGCCCATGTGGAGGTCCAAGGACAACTAGTAGTAGCCAACTTGGTTTGTCAGGCTTGGTGGCAAGCATCTTTACCTACTGAGCCATCTTTCCAACCCCAACTACCTCCTCCTTCCTTCCTCCCCTCCCCTCCCTTCCCCTCCCCTCCCCTCCCCTTTTCTTCCCTCTTCTCCCCTCCTCTCCTCAGACCCCAGAAGAAGGCATCAGATTATCTGGAACTTGAATTATAGGCAGTTGCTATGTGGGTGCTGGGTACTAAACCCATGGCCTCTACAAGAACAATATTATGAGTAATCTTAACCATTGAGCCATCTCTCCAGCCCATATTTTTCATGTTGTTGTTTGAGACAGGGTCTCTCTGCAGCTCCACATAGCCTGGAACTCACAATGTAGATTAGGCTAGACTTGATCTCACACAGACTACCCCCGCCCTCTGCCTTCAAGTGCTGGGATTAAAGGCATGCATATATCCAGCCAATCTCTTTTTTAAAAATGTGTATTTTTGTGTGATTGCAGGTACCTGTGGCGGTCAGAGGAGGGCATTGAACCTCTCACCTCTCAGAGCTGGAGTTGGAGGTAGTTGTGAGCCACCTGATATAGGTGCTTAGAATTGAATTCCAGTCCTCTGCTGAGGCAGCAGGATCTCTTAGCCACTGAGCCATCTCTCCAGCCCCAAGATGGAGGGAGAATTAGAGAAGGGCAATTGTGTGTGGAGGGGGTTGGTTTTGTTTCAGACTCACTGTGCTGCCCAGGTTCATCTTAAACTTCTGAGCTCAAGTGATCCTTCCCCTCAGCCTCCCAAAGTGTTAGGACTACGTTTCACTGCGTGGCATGGAGGGGGGGACATCTGGAGAAGGAAAGATCATCTGGAAGTCTGGTGGTGTTTCAAAAATATTCCCATAGGTTCTTCATAGTTCTGATTCCTTCTCCATTCCTCCAGGTAAGGGTGAACTGTACTTAGTAACTTGTTTTCTAATTCATCGAGTATAGAAATGATGGTATGAAATATCCAAGCTTAGAACACTGCATTAATTAGCCTTTGGGTGCTGTGACAGATACCCAAGAGAAACAACTTGGAGGATTTAGTTCGGCTCAGGCTTTCAGTCTGTTTCACTGCTGTGGGGCTGAGGTGAGAATGAACATCCCGTGGGAACACGTAGTAGAGCACAGCTCATAGCAAGCCTGGAGATGAGAAGAAGGGCTCAGGCCAAGGGAAAGCCCCTATAGGCAAGCGCCCGGTGAACTGCATCCTCCAAGTAGTCCCCACCTCATGAATTTTCCAGAACCTTCTACAGTCAAACCTCCAGCTGGGAAATAAGGCTTCAACACATAAGACTGAGGGGGCATTTCATAATCAAACCAGAAGAGCCAAGAAGGCTTTGTGCTTTCCTTGCTGTTTGCTGTCACTCATTTGGAAGCTGCCATGTTGTCAAGATACTCAGGCAGCCCTGTGGGAAGGCCCATGTGGCAAAGGACAGAGCTGAGATGCTCCATCACAGTCAAGCTTTACAGAATCTGTTCTCTTCTTTTACCATGGTGAGTCTTAGAACTCAAGTTGAGGCCATCTTCCTGGCCCAATGCTAGTAGCTTTGCAACAACCTTCTACAGAGCACAAGCTAAAAGCCCCCATCACTAAACTCTTCCCAGATTCATGGTCCACAGAAACTCTGAGGTGACATTTCCTTTGTTAAGCTTGGAGTAATAGTCAACAACAAATACAGTACTTCTCCAGTGGTAGCTTGAAACTAGATAGCACCAGACTCTCTATGTATTGCTTTTCCCCCTGTACATGCACACTAATAACTTTTCCATCTTTTTAAAAGTTTTATTTATTTGGTCTTTTTGAGACAGGGTCTCTCTGTAGCCCCAGATGGCCAGGAACTCACTATTGTAGACCATGCTTTCCTTAGACTCACAAAAATATGCCTGCCTCTGCCTTCCAAGTGCTGGGATTAAAGGTATGGGCCATCAAGCCTGGCACTATATGAGTGCACTCGTGTTATGCAGTGCTCATGGATGCCTGAAGAGGGCGTCTAATACCCTGGAACTGGAGTTACAGACAGTAGTTAGTTGCTGTGTGGGCATGGGAATCAAACCTGAGTCCTCTGCAAGAACAGCCAGTGCTCCTAAGTGCTGAGCCATCTCTACAGCCCAGCTTTCCATTTTAACTAAGCCCTTACCACACTGTGGCTGTAACTTTTGGAGTTGGTGATACAACAGCAAAATCAGTATACACTTCTTTTTTTATTTTATTTTATTTTATTTTTTAATTTTGTATGTGTATGAATGTACTGTCTGCATGTAGGTTTGTGCACCCGTGTCGTGCAGTGCCGCGGAAGTCAGAAGAGGGTGTCAGATTCCCCTGGAACTGGAGTCAAAGACAGTTTTCAGCCGCCATGTGAGTGCTGGGAATCGAACCCGGGTCCTCTGCAAGAGCAGTTGGTGCTCTTAACCACTAGGCCATCTATACACTTCTTTATTATTTATTTAGTTAGTTAGTTAGTTGTTGTTTTTTTTTGTTTGTTTGTTTTTTTGGTCTTTTCCCTGTAGACCCAGAGGTCCTAGAACTCACTCTGTAGACCAAACTGGCCTTGAACTCACAAAGATCCGCCTGTCTCTGCCTCCCAAGTGCTAGGATTAAAGGTGTATGCCACCACGCCCGGCTTATTATTTTTTTTTAAGATTTATTTTTATATTTGTGTGTCTGTGTGTGTGTGTGTGTGAGTGTGATGTGTGCAGTTGCCTGTGAAGGCCAGAAGAAGGCATCTGATTCACTGGAGCTGGAGTTAGAGGTAGTTGTTAACTGCCCAATGCAGGTCCTGGGAACTGAACTTGAGTCCTCTGGAAGAATGCCAAGAGCTTTTAGCCTCAGAGCCCTGTCTCTGCCTCATAACAAGTTCTTTTAGCCAGGCGTGGTGGCGCACAACTTTAGTCCTAGCACTTGGGAGGCAGAGGCAGGTGGATCTTTGTGAGTTCAAGGCCAGCCTGGTCTACAGAGTGAGTTCCAGGACAGCTGGGGCAACATGGAGACCCTGTCTCGAAAAGACCAAAAAAAAAAAAAAAAAGTTCTTTCTCTGTGTGTATGGTGTATGTGTGGATCTGTATAGTATGTGAGTGGGTGTGTCCATGTATGTAGATGACAGTGGTCAAGGTGTTGTCTCCCTCACTATTCTCCTTCCTCCCTTCTTCCCTCCCTCCCTCCCTCCCTCCCTTCCTTTTTCTTTCTTACATCTTTTTGAGACAGGGTCTACCTATAGCCCCAACTGTCCTGGAACTCACTATGTAGACCAGGCTGGCCTTGAACTCAGAGCTCTGCCTGCCTCTGCCTCCTGAGTGCTGGGATTACAGGTGTGGGCCACCACACCCGGCTTACCTTACTTCTTAGGTCTGGGTCTTATAGAACTTGGAGCTCACTGGCCAGCCTATGAGCTAGGGGAGCGAGGGATCTGTGTGTCCTTCCACAACATTGGAATTACAGACACAAGCCACTAAGCCCAGCTTTTCTGTTAGTGATGGGGATCTCAACTCAGGCAGGCATACTTGTGTGACAGGCACTTTATAATGCTGCTGGGATAGAACCCAGGGCATTGAGAATACCAGACAGGCATTCTCACTGAGTAATATTCTCAGCCTGACACTCATTCTTGTCACAGATCTTAGCAATCTCAGCCGACAACTTTCTTCTTCCAATTATTAAATTAGTAAACTTTACCTTTTCACTTAAAGGGCTGGCCATTTGATAACGTAGATTGCTACTAAGTAACATACAACCGGGCTAGAGAGATAGCCTAGCAGTTAAGAGTGCCGACTGCTCTTGCAGAGGACCCGGGTTCTATCCCCAGCACCCACATGGCGGCTGAAAACCGTCTTTAACTCCAGTTCCAGGGGAATCCGACGCCCTCTTCTGACCTCTGCGGCATTGCACGACACAGGTGCACCAACCTACATGCAGACAGTACATTCATACACATATGAAAATAAAAAATAAAAAAAAGTAACATACAACCAAGTAAACCTGTAATCTCAGCACTTAGAAGGTGGAAGATCAAGGACATTCTCAGCTATTTAGCCAGTTCTAGGCCAGCCAAGGCTACAGGAGACCTTGTCTCAAACAAAAAGAGGCAAATAGTGGATAGGCTGAAGATAGAGAGGGTTGATAGACATACTGGACAGGATGGAACAGGGCAGGGGAGGATTTTGTCAACCTCTAGGAAAGGTACACAATTTTTATTTTATTTTATTTTTATTTTGAGTTTTTGAGACAGAGTCTCCCTGTAGCCCCGGCTGTTCTGGAACTCACTCTGTAGACCACGCTGGCCTTGAGCTCACAGAACTCCACCTGCCTCTGCCTCCCGAGTGTTAGGTAGGCATCCGCCAACCTGCCCAGCTTTGTTTTCTTTCTTTTTTTGAGACAGGGTCAACTTACTGTAGTCTTAGCTGGCCTGGAACTCACTATGTAGACCAGGTTGGCCTGGATCTTACAGAGATCTGCCTGAACAACACATAATTTAAAACTTATGTCGGGTGTGGTGGTGCATGCCTTTAATCCCAGAACTTGGGAGGCAGAGGCAGGCAGATCTCTATGAGTTCAAGGCCAGCCCAGTCTACATAGTGAGTTCCAGAACAGCTGGGGCTAGAGGGAGGCCCTGTCTCAAAAAGACCAAAAAAAAAAAAAAAGAACC